>VYZV01028341.1:0-11560 GCA_013401275.1 Pandion haliaetus | reverse complement strand
GGCATCCCTGGGACTGGGCTGCGGGCATGGCTGGGCCGGCGGGGCGCCGCCGCTGGGCTTTTGGGCCGCGGGTGCCTGCACCCCTGGGCTCCGGGTGCCTCTGACGGCGCAGGGGAGTTGGTGAGAGACGGGAGGCTGCCTTTCCCTCATGACATCTCTCCAGAGTGGCAGACTGAAGCGATGCCTCAGGCTCTCCCTAAGCCTGTGTGCTCTGAGGGGTGGGCACGGCACGGCCATGGTTCCCACAAACCTCGCACCGTGTCACCCGGAGCCCCCGAACTGTCAGCCTTGCATGCAGGTCTGCTGAGCAGCCGTCACGAGTTATCTCGGGAAATGCAGAGCTGCTGCCTCTCAGTGTGGTCTGTGCATTTGTCTTGTAGCTCCTGGGTCAAGCTGCTAGAAACATGGTGATGCAAGAAGATGCTATCCTGCACTCAGAAGATGTAAGCTGTGTTTATCTGCTAAAGCAACAGTGTTTCTAGTGGACCCGAGGAGAGGAGGGTTATAACAGACATGTTACTGGAGCCCTGAAGTGAAATACATGAGTTCAGGCAGCAGGGCTGGTGGCCAGAATAATTTAGGGCTTCTTCAAACCCACGTGTGGTGCTGGCCTTACAGTGTCCTGCAGCCCAAGCTAGCCCTTAAGCTCTGGCATCTCTACCGGCAAGCTCGAGGGACCGTAGGTTGAAACAAAGCACTTGGTGTCAGTGGCTGTCATTGAGAAAGAAGAGGGGAGCGTGCCACTGATGACAGATAGCGGTGGGGGTGTTTTGGAGGCAGTGCAGTGGTACAGTGATGGCCATGCTGGAGGAACAACCTGGGGCATTGGGACAGCTTGCCCTGTATTTCTACTGAACTGCTCCAATTGGACATTCATTCTTTGTCTTGTTCTCCACAGAGTTTAAGGAAAATGGCCATAATAACCACTCATCTACAGTACCAGTAAGTAGGGGACTGCACATTTTCTCTGGGGAGCTGAATGGATTCCTCGATCCCTTTCCGTTCTACTTAAAGACTTCATGAAGCCCACTCAGACCGATCCCTCTTGCACAGCTCCTCAAAGCTGAGCAGACCCTGGATCTTCCAGTCTTCTCCAGCTCCACTGGTACAGCTCAGGCTGTTTTGGGATGGGAGCAGAGATTTTTGCCTCCTGTATGGTATGCACTGTGTCTCCTGTGAGAGTGTGTGGTGCATCTAGGGCTGAGGGGGAAAAGCCAGTGCTGCTACTGTCCTCTCAGGACTTAATCCAGAAACACACTGGGGTTTTGGCCTCCTGAGCCCTTGATCAAGTCCCTTTTCTTCAACATAACATGAACGCTGTTGCTCAGATTTTGTTTTTCTAATGCTCTTTTTGTCTCCTTTTCTCATCTAGGCAAGAAGCAATTCAGAAGAAGTGAGTACTCAGCTGAAGGAGTGCCAGGAGGACCTGGGGAACACATGTGGGGCTTGATGGAAAGGGAAAAGTGATAGAGTAGGGTGGGGGAAAACAGAGCTAAAAGGTTTTTACAGCTGCCTTTGAAGCAGATGCTGGCCCAGCAGGATAGTGTTTCAGTATTGTGAAGAGATGGGAATTTGAGCAAAGGGATGATTTGTACCAAAACTTCCATTTGCTTCATTAACGTGATAGAGCTTGTGAGGTTGTTTGTGATAGGAGATGAGGGTGGTGTAGAGCAGAGCTGTCTGCTTGTGGGTGCAGAAAATGAGGTTTGCCTTGTGGGGACACGGAGGTGGGTTGGGGAACCTCAGGGTTTCTCTTTGCTGTAATGTCAGCACTAGAGCTGTTCTGGTCCCTTGGGCACAGGCAATACAGCGTAGTCTGGGGAGCAGATCTCACTGAGAACTTCTTGTTTGGTCCCCAGCGTTGAGCAGTCATCAAACCTACAGGACCAGCTGAGTCACTTGCTGAAATGAAGCACAGCCGAAGGCACGAGGACATCTTGGCTGGCACTGAGGGCAGCGAAGCGTTGTTTCCCCTCCAGACCCCGGGGTTCAGACCTGTGTCTGGATGGTGCTGGATGTCAGCTGGGATGTGTGCAGAGTCTGAGTTTCTGGGCACGTGGGCCCCTCTCACGTGCCTCCATCCATGTCTCTGCTCCAGAATGCTTGCCTGCTCGCCAGCACCTAACCGAAACAAATTTACCTGAAACCCCCAACAATTGCTGTGTCCGCTTTCTTCCCATGTAGTGTGAGGTGCTCAGCCCATACCAGTACCCTTGGCAAGAAATGCGTAAAATTGAGCCGTGGGTTTTAAATACAGGCGCCTGCTGTTTGACACTGGTCTGTATTTAGACACAGAGATGGCACAGAGTGCAATTTATTTAGAGCATGTTAATCAGTGGGAGCTGTAAGTGCCTGGGTGGGTGAGAGAGGTGCTTCAGTGTAGACTGAGGTGCCAGTCCTAGGCCAGAATTTCTGAAAGTAGGAATCTGGGCACACACCTCTCTCACTGGTCCAGATGGACATGGTTTGGCCAGCATCCTGCTCAGAGATTATCTTCTTTTCCAGTCTGCCATAGTTTGGAATGTCATCCCCTTGTCAACCAGTCTGCACTGCCTTCGGCCTTCAACTGCATTCCTCTTTTGGGCTGCTGCCCCAGCTCTTGGTGAAGCAGCCTTGGCTGTGGTGTGTGTTTGTATCTGGTTGGGAAGGTATCCAAAGGCCTGGCTGGGAAGCAGGCAGGAGAACATCATGAGCTGGTGTGCTCAGTTCTGTGCTGCTCTGTGTTAGAGGACTAGAGACCGGGCTCCTGTTCGCATCCCCTGGGAGCAACATCAGGCCCAGGCTATAAATACTGTGTCTTGTTTTTGGTAAGTCACTTATCTGGAGCACTTGGAGTGCACGGGAAGCACTTGTTTGCCTGAGTGTGCTTTTCATCAGCTGATAGGAGAAGGCAGGCTGAGAGCGGGCATTGGTCTGCCACGTTCCTGTTGGAGCACTGCTGGGGTTTGGCTCCTGTGCTGCAGAGCCTTTTGGGCTGGATTTCACCATCCCCTCCAGTGCCACTGCCTGTCAGGGTGTCACCTGGTGGCACCACAGCTCCTGCATCCTCTTGAAGGTGCCACTGTTAGCCCAGGAGCCATGGGGGGTATTTTTGCAGATGCACTTTGGGAATGAGGGTTTTGCTTGAGCTGCTGGAGAAGCTGTGACTCACTTGCTGGGAATAAAAGCTGCCCTGAACACCAACAAACCGCAGCAGAGTCTGCTGGATGCCATCGCTGGCTGTCCCTGTGTAGGGGGAAGACTGGGACGGTGGGTCTCTGCCCCCCGGTGTCCACCATTGTGCTTCAACTCTGGCGGCTTCTTTGCAGATGCAGCACGTCCTTGCTGCCGGTGGCTTGTCCCCTCCAAGGTCCTGTCCTCTGCAGGGCCGGAGCAGCTGTGCGGCATTAAACTTGGCTCTCCCTGCATTTGGGGCAAGGAGGGACAGAGCCATGGGGGTGCAGAGCTATTGGTGGGAGGAGACAGAAGGGTGGGTTTTTGGGCCTATGGGTGCAGGCAGAGGCTGTGGGTGCAGGCATGGACTGTGGGTGACAGCAATGTGACCTCCATGGGAGTGGGGCCAGCTTCCTCTGCCGTGCCTGGAGCCCTGCAGGGAAGCTACGGGGCCGTGAGCCCGGCGTCTGGGACAGGCGGGAGCTGGTGCCAGGGCGGTGCAGGGTGCCGGGGCGGAGCGTGGCCCAGGCTGGGCAGAGTCCGGCCGAGTCGCTGCAGCTGGAGGCAGTAAGGAAGCCCGGGGCCTCTGCTGTGGGGTGCTGGGGCCTCCCTGGGGGCATCCCTGGGGCTGAGGTCTCTCTGCAAAGCTGGGGGGTGGATTTGCCCTATGGGGAATTTTTGGGGGGCTCATCTCTCCAGGGCAGCTGGGACTGGGTGTTTTTGCGGGGGAAATGTTGTCAGGTGCCCCCAGGAGGATCCCTGTAGGCTGCAAGTTAAGGGGGGTGTTGCTGGGTACTGCTGGGGGAGGGGAGAGGGCAAAAAGTGCTCCTGTATTTGGAGGAAGAGGGGGGTTCAGGGGGTTCAGGGTCTTTGGGAAGGCTTGGCGCAGTGCCCATCACTGTGGCGTCAGACACCAGCCCCACGTTCCCGTTGCAGTGGCAACCCCCTGTGGAGAGCAGATCCACCAGGAGGTGCAGGTGAGGGGCATGGGTGGGAGCTGGCAGGGGGGACGGGGTGGCTGGGCAGGGGGGGCCAAACCCAGGCTGTGCCAGGATGCCTGCTGCGGTCAGAGGATAAAGCTTGTTTCAGGGCCCAGATAAAAACATTAGGTGCAGTCAGCTGCTTTGCTCCTGTTTCCCACAAGGATGGGGGGGCTGAGCAACCCCATGCTTCCCTGCCCTTATTCCCCGCACTCGTGCTGGGCTGGGGAAATGGTGACTGCAGCCTGCAAAGTTACTGCGAGTGGGAATTAAATCCCTCATTGCACAAACACATCTGTGCATGCAAGCAAGGGGAGCTGGGGAGGATGGAGGAAAAGGGATACTTGATGTGAGCCTAATTTTTAGCTGGGTGCAAATGACAGTGCCAGTGCCAGAGGATGGCAGGGGCACATACAAGCCAAGTGCAGGTATGGCCCCCACATTTTGGTGCATGGGGTGCTCCCAGGGCACAGCTTGCCACAGTTTGGTGGCCTCTGTCCTTCCCATCTCAGGATTACTATGGCAAAGAGCTGCAGAAGTCAGAAGACCTGAAAACCAGCGCGTGTGTCACCTCGTCCAGGCCCCTTCCCAAGGTGGTGAGAGATGCTTTGGAGCGTGTCCATGAGGAGGTGGTGGCCAGGTAAACCGCAGGGTCTCCCCTCCACTGCTGCGTCCCCATGGGCTGCAGCGCCCCAGACCACCATGCTGTGGGGAGACCTCCTCTGGTCTCAGCTCAGCATTCCCCCAGGTACTATGGCTGTGGTCTGGTGATCCCTGAATACCTGGCGTCGTGCCGGATCCTGGATCTGGGCAGTGGCAGTGGCAGAGACTGCTACCTGCTGAGCCAGCTGGTTGGGGAGCGGGGCCACGTCACCGGGATAGACATGACCGAGGGCCAGGTATGACACAGAGCTGGAGCTTCCCCTTGTCCCGACAGCATCACCCCGCCATCGTTCCCTTCCTCCTCTCAGGTTGAGGTGGCAAAGAAGCATGTTGCCTATCACATGGACAAGTTTGGCTACCGAAAGCCGAATGTGGAGTTCCTCCAGGGCTATATGGAGAAGCTGCGTGACGCCGGGTTGGCCAACGACAGCTACGATATTGTCATGTAGGTACTGCACAGGGCACTGCCACCCCCAGTCCTGCTGCTGCCTGGGGCCATAGGCTGGGGTCTGGGTCCGCATCCCACTGGGTCGCCTGCTTCAGGAGCACATGTTAGGAAATGTAAAATCCCAAGGCAGAGTCTGGGCTAGAGCCTTGGAATATACAAACTGCCCTTTTCATGGTCAAACCAGCGTCTCCAAATCTTGCATGAAGCGATGGGACATGGAGCAGCCAGTGGATGTGCAGCAGCCGGTGGTGCTGAGTGTGCAAAAGGGTGCAAATGAGCCTTGGTCTCCTCCTCCTCAGCTCCAACTGTGTGATCAACCTCGCCCCCGACAAGAGGGCTGTGCTGCAGGAGGCCTACCGCGTGCTGAAGGTAATGCTGGGGCTGGTGCCCGTAGTGGGAGCGGAGCGGTGTTGGGGTGGTCCTGCTGTTGGGGTGCTGCTGGGATGCAGCAAATGGGATCCAGCAAGGCAGGGATGTAGGATGGGGCTAGGGGAGGGCACCTCTGTAAAGGGTTCTGAGCAGGGTAGCATTGGGGGGTGCCCAGTTCTCCCTGCCTCTTTTGTTCTGTTGCTTCTTGGGGGTCTCCCTTCACTCCTTGCTGCCTTCCAGCCTGGGGGAGAGATGTACTTCAGCGACGTCTATGCCAGCCAGCGCCTGAGTGAGACCATCCAGAAGCACAGGGTGCTATGGGGTGTGTAGGGCTCCGGGATGAGGGTGGCACGGGATGGGGTGACCAGACCTTTGGCTCCATCACCCATGTCCGTGGTCTCGTGCCAGGGGAGTGCCTGGGGGGAGCCCTGTACTGGAGAGACCTGTACAGCATCGCTGAGGAGGTGGGGTTCAGCTCCCCATGCCTGGTCACCGCCAGCCCCATCACCATCGTTGACAAGGAGCTGGAGGGCATCATTGGTGAGTGTCTGACCAGGGATCATTGGCTCCAGGCAGCCATGGGGAGCTCTGCTGGGATCCCAGGCTCTGCCAGTTCCTGGCCTGGGTCCTCAGTGCCCAACTCAGCAGGTGTCTGCTGTGCAGGTGACTGCCGCTTTGTCTCCGCGACTTTCCGCCTGTTCAAGGTGCCAGGGAGCAGCCGGGCCGGGCCAGGACAGGTCATCTACAATGGCGGGATCGTGGGGCACGAACGAGAGCTGGTGTTTGATGCCAACTTCATCTTCAAGGTGCAGGGAGGCAGGCTGGGTCTCCCCAGGGTGCCAAGCAGTCCTGGTCTGTAGGGATGGGGTAAAGCTGATGAAACAGTGCTACTCAGCAGCATCCTCTGTGATTTTGGGGGTAAGCTTTGGTAGAGGGCGTGGTGGGTGGGAGCAAGGGGCTGTATAAACCAGGGTTGGTGCAAACGGGCGCGAAAGGGAGCCAGACCCATGCATTGCATTGGCGTGAAGGTAGGAGCAGGACATCCGTGGTGGCTTCACAGGAGGTCTTGAAGCCAGCTGCTTGGTCGCTGTGGGTGTTTAAGGTTTTGGGCCAGGCTGTGCCCCTGCTTTCACTCTCCCCATCATCTGGCTGTGTGGCTGGGGTCCTCTGGGCCACATATCCCAGACCCCAGCCCTGTGACTGTCCCTCTGCCCCCAGGAGGGAGAGGTGGTAGATGTGGATGCTGAGATGGCTGCGATCTTGCGGAGCTCCAGGTTTGCAGACAAGTTCCTGATCCAAGCTGGCAGGGCCAACACTGCCACACCGCAGGGCTGCTGTTTCAAGAGGGTGAAGGTTGGTAGCAGGCAGCTCCATGGCTGGGTTCAGGGGTGGGGACATGGGTGTCCTGTGCCATCAGAGTTGCCCTGGGGTATCAGAGGGGCTATGGCATGACACCAAGAGACCTGAGTCCTTCTGGGCCAGGCAGGAGCCCATGGAGCACCAAGAGTGGTGCCTGGTGCCTGAGTTTGGGCAACTACAGCCCAGCACGGGTTGGAGCATTCCAAAGGGGGGGTCTGCTCTAAGCACCAGGCGTCTTGCCCCTCCAACATGTTCCATGGGGACTGCTGAGGCTCACAGCTGGACCTGCCTGAGGTGTCCCAAGGGGAGACATCCTTCCCGTGGGGAGATGTCTGGAGACAGCCTGCCCTAGATAGGTGCTGGCCCATCCCTGCAGCTCCTTCCTATCCATTGTTCTCCCAGCTGCTGATGTGAGCTTGGCCCTGGCTGCCAGCCCTGACCCTGCAGCACAAAGCACCTCTATCTGCTGGAAGCTGCTCTCCTCCTCTCTTTGGTGGTCCCTCCAGCCTGTTAGGTGGGCCAGGAGAGGCAAGGGAGATAAGGACCCGCAGCTGCGTGTCCCTGAAAGACAACCTTGTCCTTGGGGCCGGGGAGATATTCTTGGGTCCCTGTCCAAGCAGGAGGCATTTCTCAGATAAAAGCAGAGCCAAAGTCCCAGGGGACCTCTTGGCTTCTTCCCCACAGCAGGGAAAAGCAAGTGGAGTGACCAGGGGCTGCCCCCACATTAGCTATGGAGGCTCTACTTGGGCTGTCCTGCTGGCTGGGAGTGAGTCGGGGGTAAATGCTGCTTTCCTGGGGTGCCTCTTGCTTCCCTTTGTCCTGATCCTGCTCCGGGTTGTTCTCTACCCTCCAGGAGAAGATCTGTGATCCCTTCCAGCTGTTGGAGCAGCTGGCGGCCCCAGGTCCTGCCTGCCATCCCGGTGGCACCTGTGGTCCCCCGGGGTGCTGTTGAGCAATGAGCGATGACCCCATGCTCATGGATGCCAGTGGGGCAGGAGGATGTAGCCCCACCAGTGTGCGGCTTCCACCAGAGAGCAAATAAATGGCCAAGCTTGAAGGCTGCGTGCTTGCGGCTGGCACCACAAGGCCCGTGGGGTGCTGTGCTTTTCTGTTGGGGCTGGTGGGGCAGGTCGTGCCTGGTTGCAGTGAGGATGGGCAGCTGTCCTGTGGCTCCCCTCGCTATGGGGCTGGCAGTGGCTGCATGGCTTGGACACGCAGGCAGGGATGGTCTGTGGGAAAGGGGTTGTGGGTCACTGTGCGTGGGACGGCAGGTCTGCCGTGGGTTTGGCAGCAGCTGTGTGCTGGTGTTGAGCCTGCAGAGCAGAGATCTTTGCAGAAGGCAGCTTGGCAGAGCAGGGTACAAAAGGAGGCCCTGGCGCTGAGCAGGGCCTGACCTTGCAGCATGCACCCCTCTGCGTGAGCCTGGCTCCACTCTGAGATCTTGGGGAGCCCGCAGCCGAGGTGCAAATGTTTCTGAGAAGCGAAAGGCACAGCAGTAAGCAGCCCAGTTGCTTTTTTTCTTCTTTTGATCTCCCCTTGTTAACCCTCCACACGCAGGGAGGTGCAGGCATCTGCCAGGCATTGTCCATGCCAGTTCCCGGCGATGGCGTGAGCAGCTTAGTAACATGGTTGCACACGAGCATCTCCCTAGGACGGTGGGTGAGAAGCATTGGTCACCTCCTGGGGTCTTGGCCGGCCCTGCTTTTCCATGAAGAACTCAACATGGCACACAGGGTGCAGAGGGATGTCCCCCGTTATTTGCATTCAGGACGGGGGATGCCCCCAGCACAGCTCCCCATGCATTGTCTCGCTTGCAGGCCCACAGACCATTCCAGGAGGTGGGAATTGCTCTCCCGTTCCCTGTGCAGCACCGCTGAGGTTTCTATTTTCCCCCGCGCTCCATCTAGCGGGAAAGCCCTGAGTCCCCTGCAAGCATCGCACCTGCAGAGTTTTGCAGGGAAATGCAGCCATTCTGGAAAAGCAGAAGCCCGGCCAGCCGTGTCCCGCAGTGGGCGAGGAGCGAGGGTTCGAGGCTGTGGTGGGAGGCGATGGGCTGCGCTCCTGCCGCCCTGTGCAAATCCCACATGGCCTGGCCCACAGAGACTGTTTGGGAAAGGCTGGGGGCTGCTGAACAACAGCAGTGCCAGAGCTCTTGCTCAGCAGAGCTTAGAAATGAGGGACTGTTTCCACCCCTCCTCATGTGCTGATTTTTCCAGGAGGGACCAAATTTCCCCTCTCTGCCATTTAAACAGCACCTTGCTGTGGCATGTGGGAAGTTAAAAAGCAAACAATAAAATATTTGGATTCAGAAACGTGGGCAAGTGCCAAGGATGCTCTGCAGTAGCAGTAGCAGCAGCTGAGGATGGACCAGGTGGTAAGGCGGGCATTTCCAGAACATCTGGAATGAAAAGCATGAGCAGTCAGGTAATTCTTGACTGTCACACAGTGACAGGAAATCCAGTAACAGGCATGACAGCCCAGAATGCTTAACCTGTCCTGTGCCATCAGCAAAATAGGGGAGTGATTAATTCGCTATTTAAGAGATTAAATGTATAAACAATGCCCATAAATACGGTTTCCTGGAAAGTTGCCTTGCAAGCCTTTCCTTTTGGCTTTGGACGAGACTACGAGATTGACCTACTGGGTATACAAAAATTAGTTAAGTTGTTGGGTTTAGAGCTACACCATGATTAAAAAAAAAAAAATCATTGGTGTTATCTGGAGTCAACAGGGCATGCATTAGGTGGCTTCAGGTAGGGCTCCCTGGCAGACCAGCCACAGGGGCAGCTGTGACCTGGCAGGCAAGAGGAGCTCTGAAATTGTGTGGAAGGACCTCACTGATGAGACCTTGGGAAGAACCTGCTGAAAACACAACCAAGATGCCATTTAATCCCTCTCCCGCATAGCCCTCTTCCGCGATTGTAATTACAAAGACTTCCTCAAAGTCCCCAAACAGCCCATCCTGGGAGGTTTGTGGCAATTATCTCCTGCTATCAAAGAGAGCCTTCCCAGCGCGAACAGAAGAGCAGATGGGGCAGGGGGTCCTACCTGCAAACCCCTTCATTAAAAAGGCATGAGTCCCTGCTGTGACCTTTCTGCTTGCCTGGGGAGAGAGGCGCCTGCAGCGAGGTCCCCCCTCTCACATGCATACAGAAAAAGGCCACGGCTAAATGCTGCTGCATTTGCATAGCACTATTTTTTTTTCCAAATTCTCAGCATTTCTGGGAGGAAGCAGTTAAGAGGACTTGACTTTGATTTTGAGCATTAGCGTAGGGGTCCTCACCAGGCTGTGGATGGGGGAGTGTTTTGTCTGCCTGGTTTTGTTTGTGCATGTACAGCCTTGGGTTTTTTTAGCCCCCAGTCATGAAAAGAGGAGGTCCTGCAGCCCTGTCCCATGTGAGGAACCCCAAAACAATCTGTCCAATACCCCGGTCTGGGTGTTTTGGTGATGGTAGAGATGGGCCAAATCCCCTTCTCTTAGTGTGAAGCTCTGCAGCATGGGTGTCCTTCCTCTGTGGGCAGGGAGGGTGTGGTGGGGGCAGGAGCCGTACATAGGTTGTGGTGCTCTGATTCAGCCCAAGGTGAAAGGGGAGCGATTCCTGAGTTCCGGCTCACTGTGGTTAGCAGGGAGCCGCTGTGGCCCAGGGGCATCGGTCACCTGCCTGGGGGAGCAGACCCACAGAACTCCCCCAGGATGAGCTAAATGAGGTTTGGGACCAGGAAAGATTTGTGGCTACAGCCTCCAGAGCACTGTGCTCTTCTCCCCGCCGTGTTGGGTTGTCCTGGGCAATGCTCTACTCTTCCATTTCCCAAGCACTTGAGAGGAGGCTGTTTTACCTCCTCTAAAGGGTCACCCTGAACCCAAAATGTGGTTGTGGCCACCATGAACCATACTAGGTGCTCCCGTGGTGGTTCGTCTCTGGCTGTCTGGGATGCTAAACTACGTCCTACGCTGTATATTGCTCATCACTAATGGAAAGTGGAGTGGCGATGGCTGGGCCGTGGGGTGTTTATTGCCCCAGCTGGGCCTGTGCCACAGCAGCTGAGGCCTCGGAAACAGCCCAGCTCATAGGGCAGCGGGACATAAGCGCACACTGAAATTACGGGTGTTTTCCTGAATTGGGGCCCATAAGCCCTTCGTGCATCCGCGCACTAAGAACGAGCGGAGCGGAGCAGAGTGCCTGGGGAGGCTTTGACCGTCCCCGGTGGGAGCCCCAAAGCCCCGGCCACGCTCACGCCACGTCTCGGCATGGGGTTCGCCTAACTTGAGGAGGCTGGAGGTGCCCCGGAGGGCTGAGCGAGAGGCGGAGACGAGAGAGCAGAGCGCGGCTCTACGCTTGATGTTTAATTTTGCTCGCAGGAACGACAAAGCCAAGGAAGTGCCGAGGTGCCCGGCGGGGCGGAGGGTGCCCGGGGCCCGCAGTGCGACGGCTGAATCTTTAACCGTTGCACTGCACCGCACCGACGGCGGCTCGGGGCAGAGCGGGGAGCGGACACGGCCGGACGGTGCCGGGAGAGCCGCCGCCGCCCCCGGCCGCCAGCAGACCCGGTGCCGAGTACGGGGCGGCCCCGAGGAGCCCTCCGGCCC
>VYZV01028337.1:7675-47675 GCA_013401275.1 Pandion haliaetus | reverse complement strand
ATACTTAATAATAAGACCTGCTTTATCAATGGTGTATGAGGAAGAAATGTATCAGTGTTTTAGATTTTTGTAAATTTTGTGGTTGAGGGATCGAGGTTGTGGACCAATGGATAGCACCTAATTATCTTCTATGCTTTCAAATAATTACCACTGAGATCACAGCAGCGATACTAGCAGAAGTAAACCTTAAGAACCCGAGACTTTTTAGGAATACAGTACACTGCATAGTTAGCGTCCTGCACTGTGGCACATTTATTTTGGAAAAAAAAGGTATTTTTTGTCTTTTAGAAAATGATTCTATCCACGCTTATATTAAACAGTAAATTACAGCACTATTTTGTTTTTTACTTAGATGTTGTAGCTCCTCTCTCTCTAAAACTCCAAATGTTTTGTGTTCATCGACACTGAGTCCATGGTAGCTACATGTTTATCTTCATGGTAGATTTAAATGTGAATTTTAGTTTTCAAAGATGAGTACTACACTGCGTGTTTCAACTCTGTGGAGAGTCTTAAATATGTTAAGTAAACTGAGGGCAGCAACTGGGTGTTTGAAGGTCTCAGGACTGGATCTGGGTAAAAGAAATGTAAAGAAATGCAAAATGTTTAAGGGCTCGTTTCTGAAGGTGATTTCTGCGTGCTCTTGAAGCAAGAGCAGTCCCATTATGTTCAGAGGGATTCTTATCAGTACGTCTGTGTAGGATTGGGCCTTCTTAGTCTTGCCCAGAATTAATGGGTTATATTCACAGTGCTTTTCTGCTTGGTTGTCAAACCATTTTGAAGAATATTCTGGCCATCCAGTTTCTTTAATGTACTTAATACATTTGTGAGTTACTTAAAGCTGTACCTTCCTAATAAGATTAAGAAAGATTAAATGATCCTGGAAATTCCTCTCAATGTGAGATGGACTTGTATTTATTCACTAAACCTAGTAAAGAGAGTCTTAAAACAAAAACAGTATTTTCTGTGCCAGAGATGATTGTTTGTAAGTGCGTGTGTTTGCTTCTTATTCTCGACGTGTCAAAAAATCATAATAAGCAGAGCTCTTTCCAAGGCTGGAATAGATACGGGCTTGAAGATCCCATAGACATTCATCCTGCATAGCCCGTGAACTGTCGGTGAAAATCACCCTTCCTTTTCTGTCAGGCAGTGCTCGGAAAGATCTCGAAATTATTCAAAATCCCACGGCAGTTTTGAGAGATAACTGTGACTAACTTACATAACTGGTCCATTTTTGGGGGAAAGCTGCAGTTTGCTATCCTGACCTTCCTTCAGCAGCTGGAGTTGAAGGGTAGAAGATCTCTGTGTGCCTGGCACACGCTGCAAGGCTGCCTTGCAAATGCTGCCTATTTCTTACAGACAAGTTGAGTTCTGTAAGCTGTTCCCCACCCAATCTAATTTTTTATCTATTTTAATGGGAGAGGGGAGCTCTAAAATTGGGTGTTAATAACAGCTAGAAGTCAGCTTCTCAAATCTTGTTACAGTTTCCCTATTTTTGTTTTTATGATTTGCAAAAGATGGTTTGGCAGGCATGTCAGGAAAATTTAGGCTAAAAATGGTGAGCCAGATTCTTCTTTCATTTACTCTTAAATATATATCCAGAATAACTCTGCAAATATTGGTGCAGTTACTGTAGATTTATGGTACTTTGTAGAGGGTTGGAAACAGCCCAACATTTATTATATGTAGCAGACTGGATGGTTGTGTATCCCAGTCTTTACTGGGATAAGTGGTAAAGCATTGGATCCAGAAGTTAAGTGACATGAAATTTTTTTATGGAAGGCATTCGCAAAAAAGTTAAAAGTTGAAATGGGGGAAGACAAGGTGAAGTTTCAGATGTGGGTCCCAGTACTGCATATTAATAGATAAGATTGTGGATGAATACATGGATCTGCACGACAGACAAAACTGCAGACGGACTGTAGGACAGGGTCCTTATGTACTATTCCTGTCTCTTTTCTCTTCTGTTACTACTACGGAGCTCAGGATTTCTCTTTGAATTATTAAAAGAGGGTGGAACGTTGCTGAATTTCTTTATTTTTTGCAAGTCTCGCAATATTAGGTGTGTTGGTTTTTTTTTTTAAAGCCCCATCTTCTGGAATCTGGTGAGAATATTACCTTCCATTTAAAACAAACTGAGAATTACAAGTTTTCTAGTTCTTGTGCTTCTAGAAGAAAGTTATGAAATACTTCCCAGAGGTATGCATAAGGCTCAGACCAAAAGCCAACTTATTTGTTGTCACTCTAAAACATTTCATATTTTTAAGTTGGTCACAGTTTTTGAACATTTGGTTTGAAATCCTGAAGCTGTTTTCTCCTCTATCTGTTAGTACTTAAACGTGGATGTTTTTTGATCAGATGTTCCTGTTTCAAACTTCAAATGGAGGTTACAAATGAGGCTTTATCTGTGCAAAAAAAGAACTAGTTTGTTTTAAAGTTAAACCGCTTTCAGGGCAAATTAATATTTGAAGCTCCAGATTTTGTAAGACGTGTATCAGCCCCAGTACAGAAAAGCACTTAGAAGATGCTTTTTGAGTTTCCTAAAATAGGCTTGTTTTCCCAAGTCCTGATTATCCTATTGATTATTCCTCCAAAAAGTGGCATGAATATGCACAGTGCATGAATATTTTCAGTATGGGTAGGACTTCTTCAGGACATACACAAGAACTATGTGTGTCTTAAAGCAAGTAATTAATTTCAAATACAGATGGAGCCTTTGTAGCTCTGAAGGTCTGCCAGTTCACATCTGCCTATATTTTTAAAATGGAGATATAGAGATATATATATACCCAGAAGATACTGACATCTTCACTGCTGCGATCTTGGTGTCTGCACACAGAGCTATCTCCAGCTAAAAATACCGGTGGACGTTTAAGTTACGGCAGACTATCAATGCTGTGTGCCTCATAACGGTAAAGCTCACCTAGTAGGAGTAAGCTGCAGAGCTGGTTAGCAGACATGGTGCGCTCTGCGATATTTAAGTACTGTCCAGGAATAATAGGGCCAATGCTGAGACACAGGTGAATGGATGATTTAGGTTGACACAGTCTGGCACTGCAGATGTAGAATTGTAGAGGGTACGAGTTGAGGACAAGGCACAGGGCTGAGAGTCAGGAGAGCAGAGTTATATTCCCCGTCCATTGGAGCTCCACAATGGGCAAGTCAGTTGCCTGCTAACATAGCTGAGTTGTCCAGGCCAGCATGGAAATTTTTAGCTGCTGTTTGAAGAGTGCTTTGAGAGCTTCCTGAGGAAGGATTGCAGGAGATTAGGTGGCACAGCATGAAGAGGTAACCTGGCTGGTTTGGTTTTGTACAAGGAGGGAAATGTGCATTTCTTTTGAGGAGAATAAATTTAGAAGTGCTTCTGTTTGTTTCTTGTGTTAAAAATTCAAATCTTAACCACTCCAGTGGGTGTAGAGCTAATAAAATGGTGGCATCACAAGAGCAGAGATTGTGTCAATGTACAAATTGGGATGTCTGGTTATCAAAGTACTGATAAAGTAATTTGGGGTGTGTCTACTCACAGGCATCATTTCTGCTTTCCTCCATGGGTGGATGTTCACATTCCAGGTTAAGAAAGCATTTGTGTAAAATACAACCCATGTACCTTTATTCCAGAATAACAATGTCTGTGCACCTGAGCTAATTGGGAAGAACAGACGTACCAAAAGCTTTAGCTGAAGCAGTTCAAACTGGCTATGAATACTTCGTCCCCTTTTCCCCCTAGCCAATAGGCAGTTGAGGTATACTTTAGTTTTTTTCTGAATAAACTGAAGTAGACCTCTGTTAAAGAAAACCTAGGTGTCCGTACCGGGGCGGGGGGGGGCTGCACAGCTTTCAGTGTTGCTGTTTTAAATGCTGCTACAAGTTTGTGTGTAGGCAAGGCCCAAGAGAGTTATGGTGGAGCTATTAGAAGGGGAAGTGATTTTTTCTTAGACTGATTAAAATTCTTTGGGCTTTCTGTTTGTTTGTTTTTAAACACCTATTTAGCTTTTAATTAACATTTAAGAGAAAGGAAGCTGGTTAAATATTCAATACCTCCTCCCTTTCAATTAAGGTAGAACAGTAAACAATGCATGATGAGGCCTCTGGGAAGTATGGAAAACTGGAGAAGAGCAGGCTCCTGATTATCATTTTCAGGAGGACTGGAAAGGTGAAACCCACCTGATTATTATTACTGTTAATAATAATAATAATGTCGAGGCTTTTTTAGAACATCAGAAAGCGGCTTAAAAATGCAGTTATTCTTTAAAACTCCATGTGCTGGGTTTTGCCTTTTAATACCTTCAATTTTTCCATCCTGTTCTTTAATTCTTTCAGGGGCAAGGTTGGGGGATCTTCTAGTGAGCCTTTTTGGTAGCTTAGCAGGGAGGCTGCAGGTGCTGGAGAAGTTATTCATCATGCTACATGCCTTTATTTTCATTTTGATGCAGTTCTTTCAGTCCTGGCAAGTCGGCGGTCTCAAACCATACAGTGCCAAAAGCTCAACTTAGCAAGTGGCAAAGAGCTATGTTGCTGCCATACTCTTTGCTAGGATCTAGTGTCTTCTCCTTTTTCTTTCTTCCCCTTGAAAAATCCACTCACCTTCTGGCTGTGAGTCTGTTATCCCTCAAAGTTGCACATAAAACATCAGAAAAGAATGCCTCAATGAAATAAATTGTTTGGAAAAATATACTAGTATTTATAATTCAGTAACTACCCTTCTTAAACTTAAAATCCTTCTTTTTGATTTTGTGTACTCCAATTTATCTAACAAAATACTTTTGTTAGCAATCCTGTTTAAAACAGAATTATGTTAAATAAAAAAAAAAAAAGACCATTTTACATTACGAAAACACTGCCCAAAAGGTGATCTATTTTTAAGCTTGCTATTTCTTTTAGTGTGGTGAGACAACTGACTTGTAGAAAATACTTTGTTTATATCAAATATAATACAGAAATGCTTGGTTTTTTAATCATTGTGTTACGTAAGCCGATTTTTAAAATGGAATTGTTGGCAACAGATATCAGCTGTGTAAATGTATATGCCTGAATGAATGGTTGCTTTTTTTTTTAAGGAATGAAGAGATAGCAGATGCTAATTAACATAGCTATTGGATATGTTTCATACACTATGACTTCAAGTTTTACTGGGGATAAGAATGCATTGATTTTTAGAAATGTTTTGCAAAAAGATTTCTGACTGCATCTAAAACAAGACTTTCCAATTCAACTTTAAAATGAGCTTAGTGTGATGACCTACTATCAAATGCATGGTGACAGTACGAGTTTAAGTAGCTGCTCTCTTCCTTGTTGTGTGGTGACCTATTCAGTGCTATGGCTTTTTATTTTCAAAAAATCCCAAGGTATTTCCTCCATGATTCTTTCTTCCAAAGACATTAACACATGAGTGGCTTTACATCTATGTCTGTCCCGTGATTACTCATCAGTAGAGTTAATGATGTGTATTTACTGGCTGGACTAAAATAAGAATTAGTCCAATTAGTTCAGTAATTGGTTATTTACCAAATATTTTCTTAATTATTGAGAGTCCATTTCTACTTCAGCTGTAAATAACAGAAAATCTCCCGTTAATTTCTGCTAAAGTGATATTTTTTTCTTTTAAAAACATTTTTTCATAGCTTTTTGTTTCTATTCATAGAAATTAGAGAAAAATTTCACATTCCAGAGGATAATGAAAATAATACCTTCTGTCAGAAGGTTCGTATTTAAGTCAAACTGTCATCCAGGTGAACTTAACACCTTGTGAAGGCGTATTTTATTTTATTTGTAAAGGAAAAAGACTGAAGGAAGTAGCATGCATATACCTGGAAATAGTCAAATTCTGTTATTTAGAAAATTCTTTACTACTGTATGATTAAAAGTTAAGTGAGCAACCTAAGACAGAATTGGTTGACCTCAGAGATCTATCCTTTAGATGCAAATACCACTAATGTAAATTTTATCTCAGCTGGATATAAATTATATCCAGTTACAACAAGCCCTGGCTGTAGAGCTCTAGAACATGATAAAGAGCTGATGAAGGCAAAGAGGCAGGTGCAAAAACGATTTTGCCTGCAGGTTTTGGAACAGGGTCCTTCCTGCCCAGCCAGATAGCATGGACTCCCTGTTGCGAGGAGAGGAGGTGAGACTGTAGAGGAGGCTCTACCCCTTTCTCAGCTTGCTCCTAGTCATTCTCCGATAAGAGCATCCCCAGGAGGGGTAAGAGGGAAAGCACAGATAAGTTCGGCAGACAAGGTGCAAGAGGAGCTAGCTCTCCTAGGTATCGAGGAGACATCGGGTCTTGTCTGCAGGAAGGGCCATGGTGTAGGTAGATACTAAACTAGAAGCAAATACAAGTCTGGCAGGCATTTGTGCTACGCACGGAGAGATATGTAGATAAACCTCAATCTTACTCTTTCTGTATATTTTTTCCCTCCAGGTTCTCTGAAGCAGTTGCATAGTAAGCACAATACTGATGAAAAGCAGTGTCAATAAATCAGTAACTTTTTTCTTTCTCTTTTTTAAGGCGAACACACACAAGAAACAAATTCACCTCATTCACTGAAGAAGGATGTCGAAAACATGGGGAAAGGTAAAATAAATAAGGGCCTCTTACATTATAAAACTGCTTTGTTTTAATAGAATATGAGGATAATAGGGGGCACTTTGGTTCTGCACCATATTTTAAGCTTGTCAAGTAACATATGAATAATATATGGACCTTTGGGTGGATATAATTGAGATTAATGCATATATATCAATCAATACATGACACTGTAATATAATACTTTAAAATAATATATTACATTGATTTATATTCATGGCTTTCTGCACAAAATCTATTGTAGGTCTATGCAACACTTTTTTTTTTTTTATAACTGCTAAAATATTTTGTCTTATAGTAATGGATTGCTCTGCAACTGTTCTTTCAAGAATTATTTATACAGATTAGCAAAACCACTTTTCTTTTCTCTTTGTTAGAGGAACTCCAGAAGGTTTTGTTTGAACAGATCGACTTACGGAGGAGACTAGAACAGGAATTCCAGGTGTTGAAAGGAAATGCATCTTTCCCAGTCTTCAGTAAGACACATATCTGTGGTTTTGGTGTTATTTGTGAGTGGTTGGTTGTTGTCAGATTGTTAAAATGGGAGAGGTATGTTGTCAGTTGTGTTGCCAGGATCTTTGGCTTAGTTCTGCTGAGGTTGATGGCACTTCTGCTGTGGTTTTTCAGGCTGCCCGGGCAGGTCTTTTGTAGGGAAAATTGGAAGCTGGATGTCTGTTTTGGTGTATATTTTACTGGTTTTGTTAACATTGAATACAGTGAGTAGACCGAAACGTGTGTGGGGCTTCTTCAGGTACAACAATGTCAGTGGACTTAACTAGCTTCTAGGCTTTTGAAAACAAGGTACTTCATAGTCGACTTTAGACATTTCTGGCTGATACTGGAGAATTGATTTGGCTTGTGTTTAAGGAGTAGAAATACCTGTTTGGATTTTTGCTCTTGAGATGGGGTATTTGAGATGGCCCTTTCACCACAGCTGTTGAGCGGGGTGCTGCTGTCCAGGGGTGATGGAATGTGCTGGGCATGTGTTAAATAAAAGAAAACAAAATGGACACTTAGTAGGGTTTCTGTGGAGCTGCCAGAAAGTTGAACTGCGTACACACGGGTATGGAAAAAGACCTCTTGATTGAGGCATTTTGAATTACACTGGCAGCAACAGGGGGAAGCGTGCTTCCAGGAGAAATCCCATGTACATCAGGACAACATAGAAGACACACAGTAAGGGCTGTCCAATATGCAATGAATGTAGTGTTACAGAGTTGGAGTGATCAGCTCTCTCTGCCCATGCAGAGGTCAGTACTGTCGTGCAGGCTTCCCCATGCCTGGCTATCACAGCTCTGCAGCCGCCTGCCCGCACAGCCCCCCAGTTCAGTATTAAATGCAACCTAAAGGAAGAAGCATGTTTGAGCTCTCCTTTTGCTTCTTCATGAAGTCTAAAAGAGGTCTGACAGTATCTCCATTCAGTATTTCCCTAATGTCGATGTTGTGGGTTCTTTTTTAAAAACTGCTTTTTAAAACTCTTCCTTTTTGTCCCTGTGTCCCTGTTCCTGTGAGACTATACGTGGATGGAGCACTGCGGAGTTACTTGACTCGCAGCAAGCCAAGATAGATAAGTTAAAACCTTCCCAGACCAATTGTCAGGCTCTTGTGCCATTTGCTAACTTAACTCCTGCACAACTGAAATGTCTGACCAGCACTCAATGCAAAATTCCCTCCTGTTGGTTTATCATAGTTTCTTGAAGAGTTCAGAAACTCTCTATTTTGTTAGTCCTCTGAGTTCCTTCATAAAAACTCCAGGGACAAAAAACAGTATTTCCAGTACCCCTAAGGTAAATCAGTCAACTAAAACCCACTGCTGCAAGCTGAGGAATGTTGCACCTCCCTGGTTTGCAGGAATAGGTGGGAACATGGACAGCTTTTTCCTATTATTTAAAGAAAATATGTTTTTCCCCTTTCTGTAGCATCAGATGGAGTAAGTTCAGGGAAGCAAGGAAGTGCAAGGACTCTGGGAATGACTCCATCTTTAGCCCAAATATTGAAAGATGTAGACAGCTTCATAAATAAAGGAGAAGAGCCGCCTGAGGTGATACAGATATTAATGAAAGGGGGATAACCTCATCCTTCAGTATAAATTCAGTCATTACTTGGGTTTGGGAGTGAGGTAATTTTCAAATAATTTGTGTAGATCAAAACACTGATGTGTGGTATTGGCGAAATGGCATCTTGGAGTTTTGCCATTCAGGTCACTCATTTATCCTTTTGTTCTTCTACAGTAAAATTAATGCTCTGTCATTGCCATGTAAATAAACACTGCAATTAAACCACATGAAATACAATTCAAATAAAAGAAAAGAACATGTACGGCAGACCAAGGAAGTGGCAACTGTGTATGTCGGCTTGAAAAATATGTGGTTTTAATGTACCACAAAGTAGTGGTCAATTTTCTTCAGGATTAAAATAGAAAACAGACGACATGCTATAAACAATATATACAAGTGACCGTAAAACCTATTTACAGATTTAGATTTACCAAAAAAATCCCCTCCTCCACATATAATAACACAAGAAAAAGGATCTTTGTAAAGCAAGTAAGTGTAAAATCCAAGGTAAGTGTGGTTGGTCCTCTAGAGCAGTATGTGTTCCAGCAAGAGATGGGGTCTGTTCCAGGCTCTCGCTGCCGGACAGGGCTGCTGCTTTAGGTCAGGAATTAGAAACTATTTGTTTTGCTAGTTACTAACTGCTTGTGGTGGTATTGGATAGGGAGGAGCTAGGGAGAGAAGTCTTTGGAGATCCAACTAAAGGAAAGTTGGGATAAAATTAAAATTTTATTGATGGATTAATAATTTTTATTCATATTTTTTATATTGCTGTTGTATTTGAAAGCTGCGGATGAGGTTTTTCTTTGCATGTAAGGTCTCTCAACACAGAGATCACTTGAAGAAAATGAAAGAATTTGCTGTCCTGATAGAAGTATGAGCACCTGTGCATGGTGGCAGTGTGTTCTCCCAGAACCCTTCTCTGGTTTGTACCTTTGGTGTCGGCTGGCATGTATTTTGTCCAGCTGCATTTAACAAAGTGGTAATACAATGTTGGAGTTGTAGTCTGGATAGTTAAAAGTATTTAATTTTGTCTTAAGAAGACTATTTAAATATTCATATCTTTTCTCTTGGGTATTGCTCCTGGCTTTGTAAGCATTCAGACTCACATAAAAGCTGCTGGAAAAGAGTAAACTTACCATTAACACCTCATTTCCACTGTGAGGTTGGACATTTGCAGTGCAGGACTGAGCAAGATTTCTGAGCTATTTGTTCTGAGAGGTGATAAGCCTGTGAAGAGGCAGTAGGAAGGAAAGTGTTGAGGAGAGAAGGAAAATGGCTCCGTATAGCCTACTAGGAGTGGAACTGGAGGACCTACATAGTAGCTAGCACAGATCTATCAGGCTTTGGTGACAAGACAGGAGATGGTAACTTTTTTATACTGCATGGCTGTTTTGTCTAGCAAGGGAGCAATTATAAACCTACTTTATTTCTGTCAGCTTCATTTTCTTGTTGAGTTGGAGTGGAGGTAATAAGCTGAAAAAATCTGTGGGCATTTACTTGAAATGTGAAGAAATTAATTTAGGTAATATCATCATGTCCTTTTCTGTGTGGTTGTGCTGGATTCCTGACGGTTTCAGCCTGACAAATTTTCTTACTCGTTCTTTGTTTCATTGCTATTTTCCTGTTGTCCTAAAGTGCCTCCTTGCCTTTTAAACAACAACTTTTGATCATCATTCAGAGAGGGCAAAATTCTTGTGAGAAAGAGGAGGATGAGCTCTGCCCCCTTGTACCTTACTCTAGCCCCTTCCTATGCCCACACTTGATGGGGACATGTCCCCTTTCCCCGCAGTCAAGGTACATCCTTACTCTCCACTGTATCATGTCATGCCTGCTCACTGCCTTCCTGCTCCTGCTTTGGGGTTGATAAGTTGTGGCGAGGCTGTGCGGCTGGTTTGGGAGTGGGTGAGCTCCCAGCACTGCAGCAGCACACAAAGTATTAATAGGAGCTACTCGTTCTCACCTGGGCTCAAGTCTTTCCATTGAAATTTAGGTATTTCTGTGAGTAACATTACTGTGCTATTGAAGTATCCCACAGTCATTTAATCCATTAATCTTCCTAAGTGCTTGGCAGATGAAGCAGTGCTATTATTCCTGCTTTACTGGTATGAAAGGAGGCATTGAGAGACAGACGCAGAGAGTCCAGTAGAGCAGGTGTTGAACCCAGGCTTCCTGAGTCCTGGACTAGTGTCCTAGCAACCAACATGTTAACTCTTTTAATTTTTAGTTGTAATAAACCATTTTAGCTGCCTCGGCCTTTTAGTGCCCTTCTCCAGGCTCTGGGTGTTGAGGTGCTCCATGCTGTTTTCTGTTGGCATTCACCTTGCTGCTCCCATGGTCCAGGAGAAGGTTGTTGCTCAGATCAAAATGATGTTGGTTGCAGTGGGTTTTCTTTCCTCTTCCATTTAATAGTCCATCAGTGCACCCAGGTCTCCCATCATGCAACTCTCCAAACTCTTTGCTTCTTGTCAGTAGTTTTGTTTATATTTTTCTGTCTTTTTCCCACCCTCCAACAGCAATGTTGCGGAGCACAGACCAGCAGTTAATCTCCTACCAAATGAAGCTTTGTCTGAAATGGTTACTGAGGAGGAAAATAGGGGAAGGAGGAGCTACTGGAGCAGGAAGGCTGGCCTGTGCTGTAACCCAGCTGTCCAGGATCTGTCTTTCAAAGACTTTTTCCCTTCTGACTTCCATGTCACTGTTTATGGAGCTTTAGTCTGAGTTTTGTTCAAAGCCGTCAGCACTGTGTTACAAACTACTAATCAAACCCTGCATCCTTGAGTGCTTTCTCGCATACCAGGCATCCCTATTGATGTCAACAGATTTCTGCCAAATCAAGGAAGAGTAGTTTTTGCTCTTCTCTTCAATGTTGGTAGAAGTTTCGGTAATGACTGCAGAGTCTGCAGAGAAGAATCACTGGGAGAATGAATGCTAGCAACAGAAACTTAGCAGCTTACATTTACTAATTGGGGAAGTAGCTGAATCTGATTTTTCCAAAGTTTTTCTGTTGTTTAGAGTGTCTCCTACTAGTGAAGAGGTTTTTGTTAGGCGTGTGTTTTAATTGGGTGAAGGGCTTTGTAGAACTTCACAGTTTCTCAGTTATGATTTGGTTTGATTTCATTTGATTTATATGAATTGTGCTGTGTGGTCTGTATTTTAATTACTGCATCTACTTTTTTTTGCCCCTTCTACAGATAATTTTCAAGATCAGATGAAGCGGGAACTGGCATACAGAGAAGAAATGGTACAGCAGCTACAAATTGTAAGTTTGCCTTCTCTACTAAAAATGTTACGAACTGTCACTTTATGTTTTTTAAATGCATTCCCCAAACTTCTCCTCAGTGAGCCATGCAGATGTACTGTTACCAAGCTCATATTACCTTATACTTAGCAAGACGTAAGCATGCAATCCTCAGCTGGTTTAGTCTAATTACCTGGAGATTTACTTTCATACAGTAACCAGATGGGTCTTCATGTTTCAACTAAATGAAATGTGTTGACTTGACACCAAGAGGTGCTTCTTCAGAGAGAAATATGAGGACTGAATCAGTAAACCTTAAGCAGTTAAATGTTTCTACCTTATACGAGTTGCCAAGGGGTGCATTTCAACCCTCAGTAGGGAATCAGTGCAATGCCACCTTCTCACTGACAAATAAACCTTGGCATGTGTCTCTTTCAAATTTCAGCCACTAGAAGAAGTGCTTATCAGCAGTAAAGGATCGAGTTGCCGAAACACAGTTCAGTGCAGGCACACATTGCTGTTCGGTCTGTTGTTTATTATTTTAAAATCAAGAGGGATTTTGCGTGTGTGTATTAGCGCAGTTGTAGAGCATTGCATACAACTGTGCTGTTTTGAAAACTTGACATACTTACTCCCCCCCTTGTACTGCATTATATGAAGCTGTTTCTTACTCAGATACTGCTTAGTATGGTTTTAAGAGCAGTGCATTGTAACGAATGGGAGGCTATCAGCTAGTGCTTGTTTTGCTAGTGCTTTTTCTGTGATCAGTCTGACATTATTCAACAGAGTTTTTTTGAGGCAGGCTTGCCGAATAGCCCCACTTACCTGAATCAGCCCTGTGCTCGAGCACCTAAATTTTGCTTGTGCTTGTCACAGACCCTGGTGCGGAAAAGGCATTGTCCAGCCTTCTGGTACTGTCATTTTCTAACTGATGGGTTAGGACATAAAAATAAAGCTAAAGGCCAGGATTGTCCAACTTGTGCACCTGTGTTTAGAGGCATTTAGGAGTGGCCTTATTTTTAGAGCTGCCGAACATTCCTGCTCCTTGTTCCTGCTGACTTCAGAGATTTCAATGAGAGATGGAGGGTGCTTGAAGGAGGTTGTTTATTCAAGTCCAGATCATCGTAGGAGATTTTTTGCTGCTGGTCTCCACTCTTTTCCTTTAATGCGTCCAGTTGTTCCTGTGTTACCCTTTGTCTCCTGATGCCAGGCAAGGAGTTTGGCTTGATCTGTGAATTGCATTGTCACAGAAGGTGGTAATAAGGATGTTGTCCTGAAAAGTACTTCCCCTGCTGCTTTGAACTTGAGGCAGGTGACCTGTCTGATTCCTGCTGTGAATCACATTTAAGCACAAAGTTTGTGGGCCCACTTCAGCCTTTGTCTCTTGCATCAGCTGAACTTGGAGCTAACTAACTCTCCCTCCCAGGGAGAGAATGGATCATCTCTGCCATTCACTTTGTGTCCCAGTTGTGAAGTTCTTTCTGAAACTGGGTATCCCAGACCTCTTGCAAGCCAGGTGTGGTGGTTTTTCTGATTTACAAGAAGTGGAAAAATCACAAGATTCAGTGTAGTGCTTTTTCTCAGGCAGGGAAAGAAATACGATCGTGTAATTCACACCCTTTTCACTTACTGATGCGTGCTACAGAAAGACTAATAGTCACTTAATGATTAAACAGAGCTGGCTGAATGTACTTACAGAGACTGGTTTCAACATTTAATGTGCTGCACCAACAATACAGGACCTCTTCACTCACTGTGGCTGCCTGAGTTTAATTATCATTAATAGAAATGTTGTCAAATGATCAGTAAGTCTTTATGCTCACATTTGAGTATCCCTCCGGATGTTGGTGAGGCAGGTTGTGTGTCAGTGAGACCAATAAAAGGATGTTTGCATACGAAGAACTGAGAGACTGCTGCAAACAACCAGTGTGTTTGTTCAAACTGGGTGCAGAAATCTTCAGTGATGTTTTGGTTGATAACTGAAATGGAGTCAGCAGTTTTGATGTCATAATCCCTGCAGTTACTTTAATTCATTCATGTGAATGTATTTTCTATAGTTATATCTAGAATTAAGATTAATGAGCTGAGTGTGCTAATGATGGAACTCCTTTGGCCTTCTTGGGTTATGGCATGGATGAATTAAAGCTTTTGGTGCAGAATACACAAAGAGCATGGTTACTTTTGATTATTTTTTTGTTTTGTTTTGTTGTTTTGTTTTTAACAGGGGCAGGTTGTTTTGTTTTGTATGTATGCGGGATGCTGTACTATTGCTTTGACAGAGCTGCCCACACATAGTTTTCTTGTTAATGTAGAAGTGCAAGAGAAAAGCAGAAGTGTTTAATGCATACTTAAATCTTAATTTTATTTACAGCTTCATAGATGTATGTATAGCTTTGTAGTATTAAACTCAAAATTTACTGGTATAACTAGCCATAGAACTTGGCATGATTGCTTTTTTAATTTTACAAACAATATAATGCACAGAGTCAGCTTCTTTTGGCTCTTCTCACCGCTGAAGTATTATACAACTTAAATTAATCCTTCCTGAAGACTCATGCATGATCATGAACGCATCTTTTCTCACAGTGGGTACCAGAGGCAGGTTTTGCCGGAACGATAGTTTCACTCACCCTGAACTGGAATTCTTCAGGCTGTGTAACTGAGTAGGCTGACTTTAAAATAAGCCTTGGTGTGTTTGATGTGTCTGAAATGTCTGGAGTACTACAAACTGACCCTAAGCATGAAAAAATTAACAAAATATAATCGTACGTGAAAACTTTCTAGTGCAAACACCCATGTAACCTGACTGTTCACAGAAAAGGACTGCTTGAAGGTAGTGCTTCCTGCCCAGCCAGTACTGACCATGGAATGTAACGCTTTTTTCTCCCAGTACTTGGGTGACATTGTGAAACTGCAATGCAGAAGGCGATGATAAATCGCCACGTGTGGAGGGCGGCCCCGCTAAGTGGGGTGGCAGCTCTAGGGGTGCTGGTGTGGGCTCCGGGTGCCCTCTGCCGCTCCCCAGCGGTCACTGCACTCCCAGCGTCTGGGAGTGACCTGGGTTTAATATTTTTCATTAAAAGTCTCAGTTAAAGCAATGTTTAATCAATGGGCTTTTATTTTAATATTCTGTCAACTCTGGACTTTCAAAATAAAATTATTTTGTGGCTTCCTGAAAGTCAGGAGTAAGGCTCATCACTGGGAGAATGGAGGGTGGGTCCTGTTCTGTTACATCCTCTGCGATGGATGTTGGCTTTTTTGGACATAACCTGGCTTGGTAGGTAGCTGGAGCAGTGGGACGTTGTGCAGCCATCAGCAGTGTCTGTTGAGAAGGGAGTTGGTCAGAGCATCTGGAGCAGCTACCAGGAAGTATCTTGACCTGTTTGTGCCAAGCTCTCTCTCGGCCAAGTGCCAGGAAGCAGCCCATCGTCATATTTAATAAGAAAATGGATCTTAAATCACTGAGTGCATTTTTCGCTGCTTCCTTCTTCAAAGTGCTGTCTCCCAAATTGGCTAAGTACAGTGTGTGTACTTGGAGGTCATATTTTACTTTAGGCATGGATCATCTGGCTTCTATTATTAAGCTGGACAGAAAGGGCCACTGAGAAGAAATTGCTGCCCAGCAGGCTGGGGTAGATTCTAACATGCAGCATGTGGTACGGTCTCAGAAGAGCTCACCTGCCTTTAGAGTAGTTGGTTTCTGTTCAGTGTGACCAGAATTCATCTGTCAAGACAGCCCAGCCAGCCTAACAAAGTACTGAGTTAGCTCCTGCTTGAGACTCTGTGTCTGTCTGATACTGTCTTCTGAGCAGCTGTGTTGGTGGATTAAATTTAAAAAGCATGAACTTTCTTTCTAGCTGCCTTGGGGGAGAAAAAAATCAGAAGCTGCATTCCCTGCATGATGATTTTTATCCTTTTATGTTTTTGTGAACCCCTCTAAAACATTGCCACAGAGAAGTAGAGCACCAAGCAGCAAATTTAAGCTCCTGCAAAGAGGCTAGCTTTTCTTAATGTCCTTTCAGGGGTCCCTTACAAGTAGTTTGTAGGTTCCCAGGAAGTGCTGACCACAGTTGTAACCTGTCCATCAGGAAAAGCTAAGGTGGTGTTCGTTGCCCTGCCATTGTGGTTTAGATAACTTAAGATCAGGTAGTGATCAATCCCACTAATTTTACATAGGGGTAAAAGGCAGCAGGTCTTTGAGACATGTTAGATATGTGAATTGCCCAGGCAGTCCCTTGTATTTCCAGCTCAAGTGGAAAGTGTTGGTTTGGTTTTGTTTGTTTGGGTTTTTTAATTTATTTATACTCCCATGAACTGACTTTGTCCTCACTAGCCTAACTTTGGGCTGATAATAATGTTCAGAGCTCAGAACTGGATCCAGCTGGAACTCCTCTCATGTTTGATGGCATTCTACTCTCAGTGCTACTTTGAATCTACTGTGTTCTTCAGAGGCAGACAATAAAATAAATTGGGAATTATCTACCCACAAGACTGGTTTCTCTCTCTGCATCATCTTTTGCCCTGATCTTTAAAGATTCACATGGAGTGTTTAAAAGAAGAAAAAATATACCATGTGGTAATATTGGTAGATCTTCAGAGGTATGAGATCATGTTCCTCTGGGTCCTACTGTAATTAAGAAAAGCACTAGTAGGTTTAATTCCTATTTTAGGTTGTATATGGAAAGTAGGTGCTTTGTACAACTAATGTATTCATTATACAAACAAGGAATATCTGCATTTTTGTGTGCGGAGACCTTGGTCACTGCATGCCTGTCACTCCATATTCAAAAAGTGGAAATAGGAAATAACAGTGCTTTACTGGGATTTCTGTTTTGGTCCTCTGCTTAAAGAGGTCCAGCTAGATTGATTGACCTTGACAAGAATGTTAGAGGCAAACATTGGTTCAGCAGTTCTTGGATTTCTTGAGCTGCATCTTGTGCTGAAGTGCCTGTCCACTGACACCCAGATAATGACAGGTAAAAGGGTGTTTCTAGAACTCTGTGTTTACTGTGTCTTGCAGATTTCATTCCTTTGCCCCTCCACCCAAAACAGAGAGATGTTGATATTTTTTCTCATTAATTTCTTCTTCTGTGCTTTAGCAGTTGGGATGATATGGCAGGTCTGTTTCGATATGTTCTGTTGTCTTAATTTGATGTTTTGGTGGAGTTCTCCTCCAGATTTAGCGGTACAAATTGGGAACATGTCCTTTTGATGCCAAAGGTAGCATATACATCCCTGACTGTGTTCAGAAAAGTGACCTGACAAGTACTATTTTCAGCAGAATTTTGTTTGCCACTGTCTGCTTTTTTAAGACAGGTGAGTGAAACTTGTATCTTGATAATGCATCTGGGTGTGTCTTGGGTTAATAGGATGGAGCTGTGCCTCTTTCTCCAGTAAATTCAAATGTTAAAGAATGCCTTGTAGAATTAAGAGTTATTAAAAACAGAAGTAAAAGCTTGCTTTCCTTTAGAATCTGTAGAAATTCTCATCAAAAGTAGATGCATATGTACCAGAGAGCCACAAGCCAGTCTGTGCTATTGCCTGTGTGGAAAATCCTTTTTCTGTGGTATCAGAGTTCTCCACTACTTAGAAATACATAGGATAGAGACTGTGTGCTCCAGCTGTGAATCTCTATTGCCTTGCATCCTGTGCAGAGCCGTACGCTGTCCTGAGCACATGGCAATACCCACCTGGGAGGGAAGAGTCTCTGAAGTCAGTCCACACAGCTATAAATACTCTCAAAGGGCAGTAGTGGAAACTCATGCTCTAAGGCATGCCGTTGGCACTTAGATTCTTCCTCCAGCTGTCAAAGGCTCAGTGCATGCTTTTTCTTCTGCTTAATCCCATGCATTGTTTTATCCAGAAGCATCATGTGTGCAGAGACTAGTTTTCCAGTGGCAGTTCAGCTGCACATCTCTCTCCTTTCCTCATAAATATGCTTTGCATTTGGAAGGGCTGTCTTGGCTGGACAGTGTTCTGACTGAGGTCTCAAGTGCTCTCTTTGGAAATGAGAATTGTTTAACTAAATACCTGATAATAGCGTTTTGGTGTACTGAAGATCCCATCTTCAAGCAACAGAAGTCAGGGTGATGTGTCATTGTGTACCCACCTAGAGACGGGATGCAAAGGGGAAATCTCCAAAAGAGGATGGTGTACAGAAGCTTCTTTGATGGCCAAGTGTTGCAGGGATCAGACATATGCTTTAGAAATGAATCCCCAATCCTATCTGCTTAGCTGCGCTTTGGTTCGTGTTGTGGAGCAGACTCAGAGCTTGCAAGCTGGATTCCTTCCAGATGAAGCAAATGAGAATGTGTTCCAGGAGTGCACACAGGAGTGTGCTCTAGCTCTTAACAGGTGTCAGTACCCAGGACCAGACTAGAGCTAGCCTGAAGAAAAAAACCCCAAGAGAAATGCAGTATGGGCACTTGGTCTTTCTCCCGCACCCTGCAGATCTGCTCCCATTGTGCTGTATTTCCTATTAATGTGGACTTAGTCATAAGGAACAGATTGCCTGCTACTTAAACCTGAACTATCTGCACTTCTGTTACTCCTGGTAGGGGTGTACACACTTTGATAAGGGCCACACATGGGATCTTCATGCCCATTTGCCCGCTGATCCTATCTTCATCACAACAGTCACCATGGATGCACAAAAGGGGACTGTATTGTCATGAAGAGCCCTTAATACTATTCTACCGCAGCACTGGAGTTACCAAATGCTCTTCCAATAACAAAAGTAGAAGATGACATTGTAAGTGATTTAACTCATTAAGAAAGTAGTCATTTCCCTATCGAACACTCACCTCTCCCAGTTTCATTTATTACCAGGAGGATGGATAAACCAAGACACATTGAAGAGACGCTTATGTGCCAAATATAGCAGAGAAGTGGATTAAGAACAGTTAATTTCTGACAGAATGTACCCCTTTGCATTATCTAGGTCAGTACAGCTTGGGAGATGTCCTATATAATTGGCGGCCATGCAAACTGATGTTGCCTGTTGGCCCTTGTGAGTGGGAGAGAGGAAGAAAGCAGTTGGTGAAGCATCACGGGTCTCAGCTGAAATGTGCTTATTCAGGCAGTTTGTTTGTAGCTCCCTTTTGAATCTAAACCATGGAAATGGGTGATCAGGTAAAGAGTTTCTTTGCATACTCCTCTCTGCTACAGTTTGGAAATTTTTCTAGCCTTTGCAGAGACCATGCCCTGGAAGGCAGCTCTGTTTGAGGATCTGGTGGAGGGGGGAGAGCTCTGTTTTTTGGGGGGCCATCTGTAGCAAGCTTCCTGATAGCTGTTAGCTTCTGTCAAGGGTAAGGATTATAAGAGTAGTCAGATAAAACACCTGGATCCCGGGTCTTTTCAGGTCATCAGTAGTTTGATCCTCTCAGTTCATGCACACACATTCCTCTTTTCTGAGGTCTATGTGTGGGGGAAGCGGCATGCCCCTGTGAAAGGCTTCTGCTTTCATTGAGCCAGACAGCTCATCCCTGCAAACAGTGCTGCTTCCTGGTGCTTCTGCTTTCCATCAGATTGACTTCCTTTCCCAAGAGATGAAAGGGTTAGCTCCTGAGCTGCAGATGGCCCTTTCTTTCCTCTCATCCTGAGCCTTCCCGGCTTTTTTCCTTGTTAAGGAAGGCGGGGATGGAGAGGGATGACACTGTGGATACCGCACTTCACACCAACCCAGAGACATGCTGAGCACAACTCACAAACGTCCTCATATACTATGGGCATAATGTAATTAAAACCAAAACAGGGATGGACAAGAATGCATGTTAGGTATATAGTCAGTGGATATGGATGCTAATTCACATGCTTCTGGTATGTTACTAGGTGTGTGGGGCAGGTTGCTTGAACTCTGTGCTTTTGCCTGTCTGTTCTTTTTGCTGTTTGTGTAGCTTAAGGCCTTGCTCCTGACTTCAGCCCAGCCTATTTTTCAGCTTGCAGTAACGTATTTGGTGTTATTGGGGAATATATTCTGGAGTGCCTGACAGCAGAAGCAGGTCATTTCAGCGTTCAGCAGCGCCTAGGAGTGTAGGGACATAGATTTTCTGACCCCAACCTGAATTCCTCCAGCGGTCCTTCCAAGAGGCAGCATCGAAGAATAGTGATTTTGTAGTCACTTGGATTCCCAGCTATGGAGAAATCTCAGAGCAATTTACTTTTGTTGTATTCTAAAGGCCCAGCATTGAAAAAGAGCGGCCCCGTACTGTATTCCCAGTAGCCAGTGAGCACATCATCCCACTTTGTTTCTAAATATAACTGTGTTCCCTGATACGCCTATGTTCTCTGTTTTTCTTTAATTATTTGTTCCACTTCAGTGGCTTCGCTCAGATTGGTGCAAGTCAGAGATAGCTATTATGAACTTCCTAATTATGGTGATATAAAATATATGAAGTTGCATACTACCAACCTGCTGTATTTTGGCTGTGCAGAGATCAGTGTGTGTTGCCTGCTCCGTTACAGACAGCTGATGTTTGTCATTTCACAGGTAGCAGAATGGGTGGTGGCCTTACTTTTTGTCAGCAACTGATACAAACAAAACATCAGAAGACATCTTTTACATTGGATTTTAAGATCCTTCTGTTGGTTTAATTTGGGCCATCTTTTTTTTATTTCTGATTCAACATTCTTGTAGTTTTGTAAAGAGTTCAGTCCTTATAATTTAAGGCACTGTTTCCTAAGATGATATAGGGAGGCAAACAAAACCTTTCATTTGCAGGGATTCCAGCTTAGATGTTTCATTAGCCAAACCTTGGCTTAAAGCAGTGGTTTTGTTTCTGTGTCGTTGCAGATTCCCTATGCAGCAAGCTTGATCAGGAAAGAAAAGCTCGGAGCACACCTCAGCAAAAGTTAAAGGTGAGCTTGTGAAAGAAGAGACTTTATTCTGCCTGACCTGGCCGTCGTGTTTTTCTTTGCAGCCATTGCAAGAATTAAGAGGATCATTCTGTTGCTTGATGTTACTGATTCTGGTCTAAAAACTCTGTCGGTGGAGGTGTTGTGCTACAGTCTAAAACTGGTAACTGACACATCACATGAATTGCGAGGCTTCACAGGGGTAGGCCATAGTGTTGAGAGTTGACTATTGCGTGAATCCAGGCCTAATCACCTGAGCATGTGCTTCTGCTCTCTGGCACTGGAAGGTGGCATCAAGGTCACATACCTTCAGTGGCAGGAGGGAAATAGCTTGGCATTCACAGTGTAGTAAAAGTTCACGCACAGGCACGTAGGGATGGATTTTTCTGCCCATAACTGAGCTTCTTCAGCTTCAGGCAAGAGCAGTATATTTTGGAAGCTTTACAGAACTACACTGACACTGCCTTCTGTAGTTCAGTCTCCTGCAGATGGCAATTACCCTGCTGCCCCTGTGCAGGATCTTCCTAAACACAACACTGCATTTTTCGGGAGTGTTTTTTAGAAGCATTCAGTTGGAAAAAACACTGTATCCATCATCAATGGCCTGGGAGATTCCAGTTTCATGTGCTAAAGCCTTAACATTTAAACAACATTCTCTTTTTTTTTTTTTTTTTTATGGTAAAACAAGAAGATTAGAGCTTGGAGACAGACAGGCAAAAAATTGGTAGCCCTGCTACTGTGTTATGCTACAAAATCTGGCTTGTGCATTCACTGAAAAAAATCTCTGAGGTAGAGTAGATGGATTAAAAAAAACCAAGAGCTATTTGTATGTAGAGATCTCAGTAATGCACAAAGTAGAGGTATTCAAGAGAAAGTCTGAGGCATCCGAGAACGGTTTGATGGTATAGGTGATGGAGGTTTGCCTGAGCTATGGAAGAAGCAGATACTTAAAAACATAAGGAGTAAATACAGAGTAACCAGATAACCAGTGTCTCTGGCCTTGAGCTCTGCCCACTGAGATAAGGAGATTAATCTAAACATCAAGTTGGTCTCTTGTGCGTACTTTCTTACTGACTACCAGCATTTTCCAGTTGAGTACATTAATCTAAGCACTGATTTAAAATAACTTCAGTGATACTAATATCCTAAATAAAACAATACGCCTCCTCAGATGAGAAGCAGCGGGTTCTGCCCTGAGCACCTTGTCCAAAGCACTGATCTACAATAACAGTCTGCCCGAGGATGGCAGCATCAGATGAACAGCACCGTTTGTTCCCGGCATCAGGTTTTCATCAGCTGACAGTCCCTGCAAGGAAGGTGCTGGCATCACAGCTACAAGCATTTCCTGCTTCTTTGCTGAGAGTGTGAAGGATGGATGTATTTCTCACGCTGTGTTTGTTTCCAGTGGCACACCATCCCTGCAGACAACAGGGATTTCTCTAAGTAGGCCCTAGTGCTTTTGAAAGATTAGTTGTTACTTAACTCCTAAGCTAAATCAGTCAAGCAGAGAATCGCAACTATATTGTTCAGAAGCAATTTTGGGTTCTCAGTGTGCCAAGCAGAAAAGAGTTGCCTCAAGAAGAAACGTGTATGCACATACATACCCACACAGTACACCAAGGGGGTGAAGACCCTGTGCGTTGCAGACCAACTACTCAATTAATGCTCTGTGTTTCTCGGCTACCCTTGTTGGGCTTTGTGTTCCTTTCCACAGCAGGTCTTGTTGTATATAGTCATACTTCAGCCAGTTACAATTTGCACTTCATCTTTAATGTGAGTATTTCCACGAATCTAGGGATACTAACTAGCAAAGTTTCAGAGGATGCTTCTGGAGCAGGTGACTTAGGTGTATTCCTTTTTCAAGGATTGTAAATAAATGTTGTAATTGTGTGAGTTAAGAAATAGCAAACTTGGGCTTAGTGTTGGTAACATTTTGTCTTTTTTTTTTTTTTTTTTTTTTTTTTTTTTATTCTCAGAAGCACAGGATCTTTTGCAGCTGTTACCTTGTAAGTTATAACCCACCACTCAGAAACCTGACTTTGTATAAGGACTGAGAAAATGGAAGGGCTTGGGGATTTAAAGAACAAACAAATCAGGTTCCTCTGAAACCAAGGACAAGTGACCTCAAAGCATCATGGACAACCATGTAAAATAGAATGTAGCAGCCATTTATTAGTAAAAACAAAACAACAAAAAAAAAAATCAAAAAATGCCTGTCCTGGATCTTTTTTGGTGGTACCAAAGTTGAAGTCTTTGTGTTTTTAGAAGGACTACTGAACTTGATAGAGAAAATGCTTTCGATGAATCGTACAGATAAGCTGTGAAAGGAACTGCGCATCCTTTCAGCACCATAAACACTGACAACATCTGCCAGTTCATCTTTTGCTTTTGAATAGTGATTGTTTTATGGAAAGAAATGCGCGTCTTACCAGATGAGCCAGAACCACATTTGGGGGGGTGGGTGGGTGGATGGATGGATGGATGGATGGATGGAGCAGCATTAGCCATACAAAGTGCTTTTTAAAAGCAGACTGGGAATTGTCACACTCCTCTCCCTCAGCCCTCTCCTCCTCTGGTATTTTGCCTGCTGTATGAATTACGATTGTACTCCTCTGGAAATATTTTACAATTTAATATTGAGTGTAATTAAGAATATAATCACTGTTATCAAAAAAGGTATTTAACTCTGTTGTAGTTTCTTTATCATTCATGTGGATAAAAAGTCTATAATAAAAAAAAGAAAACTATGGGATAATAGTTGAGCTTCCCTGTAATTTAATGCTATGCTTATTCCACTAAAGAAAAAAACCAGGAAATTTATCCCCAAGAATACCTTTTTAGAAGTATTTTAATTCACAAATAATGTGTTGAAGTATTTCATGGCAGAAATCCTCTGCCTCTGGTTAGTTAGAAAATGTTTGGAAGTGCATTTAGTGGAATTTCAGGAAGTGCCTTGTGGATCCACAGAAATAAAGGGAGACATGCCAAAGTTGGTTGACTTCTGAAGACGCCAGCCGTAGTCTTCCAGGTCTTTTCCTGATGATGTGCAACACCCCGATTGCCAGGGCTTTCCTGAGTGAAATTCATCTTCATGCGAAAGGTCTTGGTCCCAAGCACAGTGTCATCCCTGAGCATACGACTGTGTAGAAGACCGTCCACACCAATACAGCAGCACCAGTATCTGAAAGCAGTTTCAGACACCCCCGGCATTTGGATGTGTTGCAAAGTTGCTCTTTCAATATTCCCCCCCATTCCTAACAAATCATCAGGAGTTTAAACCAGCTGGCTTTACAGTTTCTTGGTGCAGCCCGACAGATCTGGAAGGCAGGGAAGGAAGGGCACAGCCTGTTTTCGTGTGCTGCCCTGCGTAGTTTGCTCCTGTAATAGGTGAGCTGATAAGACTCAAACACAAGACTTGCTGAACTGGCAGCATTATGGCTTTTGTAGCGTGGAAAAAAGCAATGAAAGCGCCAGAAAAGCTGGACCAGGTCAGGCCAAAAGTTCATCTGTGCCAGTACCCTGTTCCCAGTGGTAGATTAAATCAGATACTTTGTAAAAGTACGGAAGCAGTTAGAGATACATTCCCAGAATATTGTTTTAGCATCTAATGATTTACGGCTCATGGGTTTTGTGATCTAGACATAATGTCTTGTTTTTAATAACCCTCAATGGATTTTTATTTCCATGAAATTGTCCAGTGACTTTTTAAAACCTAGGCACACTTTTAGCAGCTTACAGCATCCTATGGCAATAAGCTCCACAGCTTAAATACAGGTTGTGAGGAAAAAACCCAACAGCTTCTTATGTTCGGAGCTGCCGCCTGTTAACCTCATTTTATGCCCTGGGCTTTTTGTACCAGGTGAGACCAGTTGCTGATTGACTACTGGCAATCCCTGTCCACCTTCTCCATGCCAGTCATGATTTCATAGGCATCTACCGAGCCTTTTTGGTTGTCTGTTTTCCAGGTTGAAGAGTCGTAGCCATTCTTCCAAGTGAAGCAGTCCCACAGCTTTGTAGCCTTCCTGTGCCTTTTCCAGATCAGCTGTATCCTTTCTGAGATGGAGAATTATCTGTGTAGACTATTAAGCATACTACTATATAGATTATAGTACGGAGTGACATCATGATATTTTCAGTGATGAATGAACTCCACTGTAGTGTGGTGGTAAAATGTCTCACCGCTATAGATCAAAAATTTTGACCAGACATAAAGTAATCCCGTTGCTCAATAAGAAATTGCTGCTCTAATGGCTTCTGAGTGCCAGAGCTCCTGGATGTGGTCAGGCGTGCAGAGTAACCTGTTGTCCGTCACCATTTGAGAACCAGCCTGTTCAGGCCCAGGAGCAGACATGAAGGATCTGCAGCAGATTTATTTGTTTTCTACTCCCTGCTCAGCAGTGTTCAGACCATCGTGTTGCCCAGTCACTTTCCACAGCAAATTAGTAGTGCGTCCGTATGTTGTTGAAGCTTTGAAACTGTGTATTAAATGCATGGTTCACACAAATGACAGAATGGGTATGCAACAAACACGTTTCAAATTGAACATTCAAACTTGAAATATCCAGTTTGCACTTGGTTCATTACATTAAACTCCCTAGTCAGGAAATGGAAACACCACTTGTCTGGTTTGTAACTGATCTGCAGACCACAAATGTAAATGTTAAGATGGAACATACGTCTCAGAATTAAGCGTGAATGATGTGTTTTGAATTAAAAAATCATCCCTCACGCTGATAAAGCTCAAGAACGTGATCCTACAAAACTAACATGGAGCAGCCACCGCCTAAACAAATCTACTTCAGTAAACACCCAAGGAAGCTTGTTATCACCGGTTGCTTTTTGTTTGCTTTCCTCTTGCGCCAAAGTTTGTATGCATTAAAGTGATGAGGATCCACTAAAACCTTGTGTTTCACAGACTCACCCCTCAACGTTTCCACCAGCTGGTATCATAAAGAAAAGAAAAAAAAGGATAGTGGAAGATTTACCCAGTAGTTGATAAGGTTGTATACGCAGTATACATATGCTAAGGCTGTGTCTATATTAACACTCCTCTATACTTGAACTCACCTATATAGTTAAGTCATTGCAGTGGCCCCCAGCAGGTTTGTGTTTGAGCCCACTGATGTCCTGGGGAGCAGTTCCTGGCATGGATGGCAAGTCAACCCAGACCCGCAGCCTTTCCCGCTGGCAGTCTGGATGTGGCCACCTCGAGCCAAAAGGTGAGGGGTTTGTGGTGTGGGTGCAGCTCTTCGGTGCCACGTGGGAATGCTCCCAGCCACAGTTAATTTACTGGTATAGGGTAGCCTGTATTGTTGGCGTCCTTAATATAAAATGAATGTCGTGTTAGTGTGGAAAATAAACATTCAGCTTTTCTTACACATGATGTGCAGCTTGTTAACACCTTTAAGAAACCCGCGTAGTTGACCAAATATCACTTTTACAGCTGTTGCCACAAGAAAGGCAAAAGGTAATAGCTGTATTGCAGATCTTAGTTTTAGCCTTTCTTTCATCAAAATCCCCTGAGAATGGCAAAATGCACAGCACAGGCTACGCACTGAGCTGTGATTTGAATTTTCCTGGGTGCTTGAATGAACAATAAATAGATTAAAAAAGCTCATTAGCGATTGACAATCCTTTTTTTTCGCCACAGAGCTCGGTTTCCATGAACTGCCCACAACATCTCCAAACAGAGCTCTGTCCTTCAGGCAGAGGTGCTTCTCCAGGACTTGGGACTGAACCTCAGTTGCTTCTGAGATACTTTCGCACAGTTATTTGCATTGATGAAGAAGCATACCAAGTGCAAGCTTGAAGGTATGTGCTTTCTCTTACTCAAGAGCATGGGAACAGACCTTCTCTTCGGACTATGCTTTTAGATGCCTTCAAACCATCTCCCTCAGAGACTTTTTCTACCTTATGTTGACCTTGTTCTGAAACGGCAGGTGAAACCCAGTGAATCATGAACAAGTTCTTTGAAGCGGACAGCATATCTGAGTATTTACTGCTCTTGAGACCGATCATACTGATGAATAAATACCTTATTACAAAAAAGTTACCTCCTCACGAATAGGCCAACTAAAGGCATTACAGTGAAGAGTTGGAAGTTTTGTCTGAACTGGTATGGCAAGCAGGATAAGGCCCTGCTAATTAATAGTAAATAAAACCTCTGCAGGTTTTTTTGTACTGCTGATCAACTCTTGACTGTTCCTGTGTCTTTTGTCTTCTGTGAGGGATTAAAGTTCAGATTTCCTCAAAATTTATTCTTCCTGTTCCATAATTTTTATATAAAACTTGAAGGTAGTTGTGCCAAAAGTTTTGTATAAATTTTGCAGTGTACAAAAAAGTAGCACCTTTGCAGAAAACCTGTATTTTTTAGGCTATAGGAACAAGGAATTAACAAAAACAAAGCCTAGCGTTTGCTCTGACCCTCTTGGATAACGGCTTTTACCCCACTGGCTTTCAGACCAGAATTGCTCTGCTTAAGCAAAACTGTTGGGAGAGCTCGTGTAGGACATCTCACTATTTTCCTATCATCTTCTGTAGCTTTTTTCCTCTAAGGGCTTTGTCCATGGCATTTATGCCCAGATGAGCATGGCAGGAAGGTTGGAACTAGATGATCTTTAAGGTCGCTTCCAACCAAAACCATTCTATGATTCTAACTGTATTTTGACACAATTTTACTCAACTGTCTTGGATTATTCAGTACATTTTTGAGAGGGCTATTTTTCACTACAGTTAAGATTATCCTTGGTACATACGCTGATACGAAGTGTTTCATCTCCAAACTGCTGGCCAAGTAGTCACTAATAAATCCCAGAGCAGGTAAATAACCTACAGCCATGCTAAGGAGCTCAGGCCCTGCATATGGCTTAGATCCTTGTGCCCTGTAGCATGTGTCTCTGCAGCCACATGCACACTTGGCTGGTCGCCCTGGTTTCCCTGGGTTTGTTTTATCTGTGCTGGCAGTTTGCAGTGGTGGACTGCACCCAATCCACGTGAGATAAGGTGTTCCTGCAGGAAAAGAGCTGCCTCCTCCACTGCAGCTCCCCACTCTGTCATCTTCAGCTTCTCCACAAAACTGAGTTTGGAGTGAGGCGGATACTGGGATAAAAAAGAAAGAAAAATTAAGACTTTATAGATCCCCTTCAGAAATATTCAAAGCATCCCATTGCTTTTTCCTTAATGTCTCTGAAAGTTCAATGAAAGTGAATTTCCATTTACAAGAGAAATGTGCAGAGAAGAATGTGTTCCAGACACGTCCATCATGTCTTCACAGTGGGCACGTGCAAGGGATGGAGAACTACCATGTAGGTGTTCAGTGGCTTGCAAGAGTGAGGTGTGCCATGTATTTAGCATCTTTTGCCCTCAAGGCACGGTCTGAATACCACAGTAGTCAGTAAAGAGACTCCCATTTACTTTGGTGAGCTTCGGATCAGACTCAAAATCACAAATGGGTTGCACAAAGCAATTTAGGTTTTGGTTTGAGCTTGCCATTTGTTTGATGAAGAAGGAAAGCACTGGCATCTGCCCGAATATAAAGTCCTCCCTTCCCAGGAAGTCTTTTGTGGCATGTAGAACATGGAAACAGTTTTTAACATCGTGCTTGCTCTAGCTCAAAGTCAAAGAGAAGGCCAGTGATGGCCTGGAGAAGGGAGAAGAGGTACTTAGATACCAAGTGTCCTCCTCTATGGTTGGTACAGAATGGATAATTGATGTGTGGCTTAACCAAGAACATGCCTGCACTTATCTGCAGTGCCTGCTCTCTGATATTCACCTCTCCGTAAACTCTATTTAATGTAGTTCATTCACTGGTTTCTTACTCCATAGAGAAAAATTCACAGCCATGGTCATTATCTAAATGAGCTCGGTGATTTGGACTGTGGACATCTGAAACCCTGCCAAACAATCTCCAGGGGATTTGGAGAGGTGCTTTGGTCCAGTTTGATACTAGCAGTGAGGCAAGAGGAGCTGAAATTGTTTTGCAGCTATTTATCTAGGCACAGCAGAAAAATGCGTCAAACTCTATTGTTAATTCTGAAATACCTGCCAATCTGGAGTGTATTAATGTATTCTGTGTGAATGTATTAATAAAAAAGGAGTCTCCACCCAAGAGCACCACTCCTTCTCTGATCACAAAGCGCAGGTAATCGCATTTTTTCACAAGATAACTCAAGTGCAGTTGCCAGCTCAGCTCCAGTCTGGCAGCAATGACTAGGGGCTTTTGCAGACCAAAACAAGGTCCAGATCTGTGGAGATGTGACTTCCCTAATGGAGGTATGGGAAGAGGTGGGTGCTGCAGAGCAAGATTGAGGATGTCCTCCTCCCCGTGGTGCAGTGAAGAACAGCTAAGCCAGGCTGCAAGAAACACCAAAATGAAGCCCAACCCTCAACTGGCCATCACCAATTAACAGCTCAACAACAGCTCCTTAAAATCCTACCTCATTCCTTTCAGTGTGAAAAGCCAGGTTGGTCTGTGTAACACCAAAAAAGCAAGGACGGGGCTCAGACTTACCATGGTCCCATAGTCACTCTGTGGCCAGGAGCCATCTCAGCTAGTGGGGTTTCCTTGCCCGGAGAGCACCCGAACCACGGGTCTGCTTGCCCTCTCGACCCAGCCTGCTGGAGGAGACCCAAAGGCACTGCTTTCATGGCATGTTTCATGGCATGCTTTTCATGCTTTTCATGGCATGTTTCTGCAGTGACTCCTGAATGCAAGCTGCAGAGGCAGTTTTGCTGGAGGAGTTCATGCAATCATAGCATGCCAGAATGAGTCCAGTGCTCCTTGGAAGCTCTGGCAGGCTTCTAGGTGGAGCCCAGCTGTGTCTCCTGCTCCACCAGAAAGATCGTTAAAGGAGCTGCTTAACAAGAGGATGGTGAGTAAAGCCTCTCCTTGCTCCACCTCCACACTTTTTTGATTGGCTATAAACCAATGAGATTCTTCTGCCCTAATAAAAACCACGGAGGCAAGAAAGCAATCAACAGAGGCAAATGAAGGGAGCGATTAGTCTGAAACACTTCAGACCAGCTTTACTTTCATGCAAGATCTTACCAGCATGATGCTGATGGAAGGATCTCCAGCAGTCACAAGGTAATCCAGAAATTTGTGATCTTACTCTGCTCTGGATTTAAATTACCATGTCTTGTTTTCTTTTCTTTTTTTGAAGCTGAAGGGCAAGACTGAGGTCCTCCTTAGGACATCTTACTGATGTGACAAAAAGAGATTGTATCATGGGGGGCTGGAGAACTCCGTAGTAAGCAAATGATCTTCCATTTTCAGTAACCCTCAGCCCAGCTCTCCTTGCACCAGGGGAAATTTCACATAAGATCTTGAAACAGGTTCTGGGCCAACATTTCAGTTTATCCACAGAGACAGGCACTGATGGATAAGAGGCAAAGCCTGGAGAGTCTACTTGGTTACAAAATTATGCTGCCTGGTTTTACTGTCCAAGCTTTATAAAAGTAGGAGTTGTTGCAGATCTCTCTGATTCGTGTTGATAGGAGGGGTAATGGTTGTAGTGATAGGACAAGGGGTAATGGTTTTAAACTAAAAGAGGGGAGGTTCCGACTAGATAGAAGGAATAAATGTTTTACGATGAGGGTGGTGAGACACTGGAGCAGGTTGCCCAGAGAGGTGGTAGATGCCCCATCCCTGGGAACATTCTGGGTCAGGTTGGACGGGGCTCTGAGCAACATGATCCAGTGGAAGATGTCCCACTTATTGCAGGGGGGTTGGACTAGATGACCTTTAAAGGTCCCTTCCAGCCCAAACCATTCTGTGATTCTATGTCATGTAGAGTATTTCAGTCTGAGCAGCATTTCAGAGCTGATATTCTTTGTGTAAATATGAGTGTGGGTTTGGCTTGGCTTTTTTCCTATAGGGTTGTATTTTCTTCAGTCACTCACTTTTTTCTTATGCAACCTGTGGCTACACAGATTTTTCACAATAATTCCATTTTAAGTTAAGCTTATTGTTGCAAATAGAATAGAATTCAACGTGCAACATCTAAGACTTTAGATACAAGCTCTTTTTATACCTGAGAACATATTGGCAGACAATTTATTCTTGTGTTTATTAACTGGACGTCATCAGGCTACATCCTGTGACTCTACATTTTATTTCTGTTCTGGAAGAGGAGCTAGAATAGAATAAAATAATGATCAGAAATCTGCGTATGACACATGCAAGCGGGGAATATGTCTGTGCAGCAGTATTAGTACATGGTGACACATGAATCTGACTTGAGCACTTGCTTTTTATCCACTATACTTTCCAGTAATAAGGTGTGTCATACTTTTAAGCTTCTACAAGAAGAGTATTATCATGGTAAAGGCATAAAACCAAGAGGCAGGAGATCTGCTTGAAATTCCCGGCCATGCCACAGACTATTCTGACTGATGTAAGACAAATTGTTAGCCTCAGTTACCCTGTCTCGACAGTAGGTTAATAATCCCTCCCTGCCTCACATGCTTGCTGTGAAGAAAGCTTCACCCACCATTTTGACAAACTTGGTGCTTGAATGAGGGGTTTGGTAATAAACAGTACTGTTGTAGTAAATAATGTTATTTGCCACAAAGCAAGAAATTGTTTTTGGGCCCCCATCATTTTTCCATCTAGTTGTTGATCATTCCTAGATAGTTTCTTACGTGATGGCTGAGATTTTTTTACAGGAGTTAAGAACTCCACTTCTGGAGGTAGTGAAAGAAAAGGTATAAACTGGGCTTGAGAAACTTGGGCTCAGTTACCTTTTGTGCTAAAGTCTCCCTCTGTGTCCTGGGGCATATTGGCTAGGCTTAGATAAAAGTATGTGCTAGAGTGTGATGCCAATGTGCTTGTCCATGCCAAGATTAGATGCCATAGACAAGCATGAAGTCAAACTCACAGCACCTGGGGAAGCCTTAAAAGAACCATTCAGTTTTTTTATGTCAGATTAAATTCTGCTTTTTGGTTCTGTCTCATCTTGCTTTGATCCCCAGTCGGCAAAACGGCAAAAGCAGAATCTATCTCACAAGGAAGTTGTAAAGATAATTCACATTAGAGAAGGCGAAATGCTCAGACCTCATAAATAGTTCTAAAATAAACATGCTGATTTTGATTAAATTGCGATCTGAATGTCTGTTGCCTTTCTGTTTCAGGATGGTCCGTGCTGGTGGCGAAGGTTTCCATAGCACGGTGGTTTCCAAGGAAGAAGGTGTTTTACTCTCCTGTTTGTTTTCATTAGCATTTTAAATCAGTTTTGCAGTGTTTATTTGTGTGGTGACACTGCTGAGAGGCACCAGGCAACAGCAGTGTTATCAAGTATGTAAGGTTAGCAGATACAGAGTGTTGAATGGGCTCAAAAGGAATGAATGAATCAGCGCTGTTAGACCGCTTTCTGTTGGGGTTTTAGAGAGGGAAGGATGGTGGAAATAAAATGAGCTGTTGCAGCAGAAGAGAGGAATGTGGGACTTGGAGGCAGGGGTAGCAGGGGGATGTAAGCCAAGTTTCACTCCTTTAACTTTGGAATTAAATCCAAGAGCAAAAAAAGATGGAAGCAGATTGAAAAGGGTGGAAGTGGATGGAAAGTGCTGACTAGAGAGGCAGTAAGATTCAGGATCCTGCTTTGGCTTTACTGTGAATAGGTGGATAACATGTGGAATAACTTTGTGGTCTAACAGTGCAGGGCAGACTTTTCCACCCTGAGATCCACAGGGCTGGATTTCAGTCTCAGCCCTGGAAAGCAGTTTTGCTTTGTTCTTTGGTAGACGAAGACACACGAGTTAATTAACCAAGCTGTGAGATTTTGGAAGAAAAAAGTAGTCCCTGCGAATACTCGCCTAACACAGAACTGGTCAACCCTTCCATCCATGGTTGGCAGCAGAAAGACCCTCAGTATTTGCAGCTTGTGACCCCCTGGGCTAATTTCACAAAAGGCTGTATTTCTTGAAGTTATTTGTCGGCAAAACTCACCTGTGGTTTCCATATTCTCTTCAAGGTTCATCATCTACTTATGACATTATCATGTTGTCTCTCACTGGAAGCCTCTTAGTGTTGGTTGCCATCAGTGTAGCAGTAAACGTTCTCTGGAGGTGAGCATTAGGGCAGTAGGAGAGGAACCCAGGGTCGCCAAGGAAATGTGTACGATTATGAATTCCTGCAGGAGCCAAGTGTGATCAGGGAGCCCATGGAAAGAGCCTGCCAAACCCTAGTGCTTCTTGGGGTCCTCCCAGGCTCCTTCTCCATCAGCCCACAGCAGGGTGCAGTAATGGTGGCTGGAGAATTGTCTGTGCTTGGGTAATACCAACTTAGACTCACAGAATCATAGAATCGTTTAGGCTGGAAAAGACCCTGAGGATCATTGAGTCCAACCATTAACCTAGCACCGCCAAGTCCACCACTAAACCATGTCCCTAAGCGCAAGATCTACATGTCTTTTAAATACCTCCAAGGATGGTGACTCAACCACTTCCCTGGGAAACCTGTTCCTATGCTTGATAACCCTTTTGGTGAATAAATTTTTCCCAATATCCAATGTAAACCTCCCCTGGTGCAACTTGAGGCTGTTTCCTCTTGTCCTGTTGCTTGTCACATGGGAGAAGAGACCGACCCCCACCTTGCTACAACCTCCTTTCAGGTAGTTGCAGAAAGCGATAAGGTCTCCCCTCAGCCTCCTTTTCTCCAGGCTAAACAACCCCCGTTCCCTCAGCCGCTCCTCATAACACTTGTGCTCTAGATCCTTCACCAGCTTTGTTGCTCATTAAGGCAATGACATTTGGTTTTGTTTTACACCTGGACCAAATTCTTCTTCCCCTCCCCAGATTTTATTGAAATGTGTATTTATAAGTATTGAAATTCTATTGAGGAAAATTAAAAGACCCAAGCCCCTAATTTCTCACTATTGCCAACATTTTCATTTCTTTCAAAAACAATCTGAAGTCACAGGAAGAGGGACATTCCTTGAGATGTTTATTTCTACGATGAGAAAGTAAATTATATGTTTTGAGAAATCTCTTCAAATAAAAATTTTATTCAGCTTTAGTTTGAATGCAACTAGCCAAATGGAGGAGGGCAATGGGGTCATAAGATGTGTTTTATGCTAAAGGACAAAAAGATGAAGGGAAGAGGAAAGGAAGAGGAAAAAGTCACCTCTGTAATTAATTAAACCAGCTCCATCCCAGCTATCATTTCTGGACTGCCATTAGTTATATCCTGTTATTAGTTGGATTGGGTTCAAAATACAAACAGCTCTTCCTGCTTATCTAACACCTAATGATTTGTTTTGCTCCATTTCTGTTGTGCCAGGCGCTGCACATCAAATTATTCCTCCAAAGATCTCAGTACACCTGTGGTGGTGGAAAATATTACAGTGACAAACAGTAGTTCTGATAAGATTTCAACAGTGGATCTGGCTGGCCCCATGTGTATAAGTTACATTTCTGACAAGTGAACTGTATCCCCAGTTTGCCATCCCTGAAGAGACAACTTCCATTTTTGAGTTACCATTCTCCTTTGCTGGCTCGAAAACATCTCCTGATTCAGCGCCAGAGCAGTGACAGCCCACAGCTTCTTCCATCTGCAGCTTTCTTCTCGAGAGAAAAGTGGACGAAGGACTCGGCAAGCTGATGGACTGACATGACACACTTCAGTTTCCCCACCGAAGCTTTGGACTGTGAACTCATACCATGCCAGTATAAGAAAATGCAGGAGAATGGAATTTTTCAATGGAAGTGGAGAGAAAGCGTAGATATATGTACCTTATCTCTGTCATGTGTTCTGTTAAAAATTTACCATAAAGACATACATCTTGCCATATTATTTCTTTCTGTGGGATGAGTCATGGGAAAAAAAATGCAGGGAGGGGATTTCTGGTAATTTTTACAAAGGATTTCCCAGTCCCTCTGACTCACACATGAATCCCACACATTATGCTGAGACCTAACCTTTTGCACGTGGTTTCCTACTAGCTGTACGACTCTGTGGCTACGCTAATGTTATTGGACAGATTGCAGTCTCTTAAGTCAACAGGTCTGTGATTTTTTTTTTTTTTTTTTTTTGCCCACTTTTACAGCCTGAAGGAAGATACCGTCTATTAATCTTTAAACTGAGTGCTGCAACTTTCCCAGCACCGATGACCTCTGCCTCTGGCGTGACACCACCTTGCTAAGGAACAAGCCTGGCTGTTCTCCCCATTCAGGTGGCAATTACAGGGAACAGGTTAGTCTGAGATCTGGCACAGAGAGGGATCTGGCCAGCCTAGTCCAACTTCATGCCCTTTGCTAACCACTGCTGGGCACCCTGCAAGATATATATTTTTTCCTTTTATCTTACTAACTTTCTTGGCCTACCTCCTGCATGTTTTCCATACAAGTAGATGGAAAATCAGAAGAAGTAGGAGAAAAGCACTTTGACATGCTGGTATTCCTGCAGAAGGGGTCTGGCACGATCCGTTTCTCCTTTGTGCTCACCCGTCACAGAGCACTGAAAGCACCTGCAGGATCATTAAGGCACTTCAGAGCTGCCAACAGGTTGGAAGCGTGGTTGGCATAGAATCATAGAATCATTTAGGTTGGAAAAGACCTTTAAGACCATGGAGTCCAACCATCAACCATGCCCACTAAACCATGTCATGAAGCATGTTGTCTACATGCTTTCTGAATACCTCCAGGGATGGTGACTCCACCGCTTCCCTGGGCAGCCTGTTGCAGTGCCCAACAACCCTTTCAGTAAATAAATTTTTCCTAATATCCAATCTGAACCTCCCCTGCCACAACTTGAGGCCATTTCCTCTCGTCCTAGCATCAATGGCTGTGCCTTAGCTGACCTTGGTGGAAGTAATGCTCTCGGGGCTCATTTTTTCAAACAGGAGTTCGAAGGTCCACCAAATGTATGAACAGGAAGGCTACAGCCTATGAATTTCCTCCTCTTCCAAGCTTAGATGGGGCCAGCCGTTCACTGGGGAAGCTGTTGATGGAAAGTCGGGCCCCAGCGGGAGACACTGTGACACCAACACACTCGTGTAAGCTACCGTATGTGATGCTTATCAAAACAGAGACTTAGGGCAGGCACAGAAAGATGAGGCTCTCCCGCACAGATCCATGCAGGCATTAGGCATTTCATAGACCTGAGTGAAAAATCTGTGTGCTGTGCTGCAAAGGTGGTTGGACTTCAGTCACCATTACAACATCTCTGTATTTGTCCCAAAAAGGCAGTTTGAGTAACTTTTCTATTAGCAGAGATGGAAAGCAGACCTGATTCTGGGACTGAGGGGACACGGCAGCCGTTCCCAGTGGAGGCTCAGCCACAGCAGGATCCTTTTTCCTCTGACATGAGCCATATTCCCATTCAAAATATTGCTACTGACACCATTTTCCATGGTCCGATTGAAACACATGCTTGCATGTCCGTGGTGGCAAACGCCGGCTCCTTGCCTGTAACAGTCCGTGCCACTTTGGTCATCCTCTTGTATAATACCTGTATTTAGTGAGCTGCTCCTGCCTGTCCATCTCCCGTAACGGCAGCCTCAGGCACCCCTTCTCTTCGCTCTCCTTAATACCCCTGCTCTTTCTTCATGCCGCTTGCCACACAGAGACAAAATCCTCCCCCTTGTCAAAATTCATGGAGCTGTTTCCTTATCCTCCTCTAAATCCCTCCTTAAGACCCTCTGCTGCCTCAACACCTGCAAATCCCAACCGTCTGTCAGCGGTAAGGCAGGGCTAAGCAGAGAGTTCCAATTCTCCGACAAAGCCTATTTGTTTTCTTGCTGCCCCGCTCCCCGTGTTGGCCTGCTTTTGATATCCACTGTCTTCCAGCTGAGACATGGACTGGAAAATCCCTACGCCTGTCTTCTCTGAAAAATATCTATACGGTACCGAGCGTAATGGGCTTTGGTCCTGGACTGGTGTATTCCAGCACGAGCACAATGCAAATGGTGACTGGTCTGAAGATGCCAATAATCACAGTACAATATGATGTAACAGAATGTAATACTGTACTATTGATAATACCAAGATGAACAGCAGCGCGCGTGTGTGTGTGCATGCAGTAGACAACAAATGACATTTAAAGGCTGTTAGGGAGCCGAGTACCGTAAAATTAGGAAATGGCATCAATAAATTTAGGTGTAAATTCAGAATTTTGTATTTGTTTTTCCTTTGTCTTCAATCTCCTTTTGTGTATGAAGCCGTATTAACGTCCTCTCAATGTACAAATCTCAGGAAAGCTGGCAGGTTGTGTTTTTGAAGGGGACGGCTATTCACTTTCCAAATAAGCAAGGGCAGAGATGAAACTGCGCAGCACATTTGGAGTCATGGATTAGACAAAGATCTTTTCTGTACATAGCTGCTGAAGGGTAAGAACCAGATACACATTCTCTCAAACGTACAAAGTGTTATCGCAGCCCCAGCTTTGGTGGTTGAGACAAACAACTGGACATTAAATTAGTTAAATATTCAATTTGTGCTTACAAGAGATGCATTACGTCTCTAGGATGCATCACTAGCCTTGGCAGCAGTTTGGCAGTGCAATAGGTGTGATGACTAAAGGATGACAAAGGCTTTAGTTTAACCATGAAATGTAGCTATAGGATTTATTTATAGCACATAACTGAGCTGGAGAACCTAAATTTTCCACATACACAGGATTTTTCAGTTAATGAAGTTACTCTTTGTAGAGGTTGGTACATGGTAGGCAGGTGTAAGAGCTCAGCTCCTTGATTCAATACCCCGTTCCACACAGTGCGATGGTTTGTGTCCGTTCAGAGCCCCATTAAGGTAAAACCATGACTCAGCAGGCTTCCTTCTGGACTCTGACAGTGAATATTTAAAGTTTGCTCATCTTCAGCTCATCAGGTATTACAAGGCCCACTGGTAGCTAAGGGAGGAAATTGTCAAAGCTGTTTCAGAAAATAGAAGGTGGTGGCAAGTGAGGCGAAGGATGTAGGGATTGAAGTAATGAGAAGACTTCCTTTGACCTGGTATTAGCTCACCAGGAATAAACTAACGTAATCCTGAGAACTTGCATGCAACAAGCTCGAGTCTCGTTAACTGTAGAGGATAGTTAGACCCAAGGAGCTATGCTCTGTCTGATGACATTGAACAATAAACTGAGAATAAAAAATACTGAGGTCTTCACAATACTTCACCAGCCTGAAGTTTAATCCTTTGACATCTGTAAGGTGGTTTAAAACTCTCCTTTATAGTGATTGACTGCACTCTGCAGATGACACCACAGAAATTTAGTGCACTGAAACATAACACCTTAATGAAGAAAAAAAAAAAAAAGCTTTCCTTCTAATGCATGCAACTTTGTCTGGTTTTCCCTTCAACCACGTAACATGATGATTCAGAGATAAGACTCATGTGGTTGTTAAGTTGCCATGATGGATTTTACAGAGGGGAAAATCATGTCAAGTTTATGTAAGCTTGATAGCAGCTGGTCTTTGGAAATACATCTTAATTATGGGTAAAAATACTAAGCCATAACTTGTCTATATATTTTAAAAACCTCATTTTTTTTTCAGTGCCATAATTCTAAACATTAGCTCTCTGCTGAGGTTAGTATTTATTTATACGTTGGACACTGTGAGGAGGTAGCCCAGGAAATGCTACTTGATGGTGGTAGTTATTAGATGTGCCTGTTAGTGACCCCTCATATTTATCTGTATTTAATTGTAGAATTACTGCCCTAAGTCATGTCTGAGAAAAAAAGGCAGTTCCATTTGTGAGACCATTATATGCCAGCACTCACAACGTCTTAAAAAAAAGGTAATGACAACGACCTTTAGGATGAAATCTTTTCAGCCCAATATTGACTTTCTCTGTGTGCATGGAGTTTGGTAAAAATCAAGATCAGCCTTTTTTGTTATCTGTAGACACACAGAAAAAGATGGTTTGAATGATTATAAAAAGCATTTTGCAAATTTTGGGGGCCCCTGGGTAACTAGAAATGGCTCCATTTTAAAATGCTAAACTGATAGTTTTTAGGATGTTTGTAGTTATACCCAATTTAAAAATCTAGATGAGAAATAAGGAAGTTACATTGGAATCTTTGAGCTTACGAGTGTGTGTTCACATGTGCCAGTACACTCGAGTATTCCCACTAACTGCTGATGTGCGCGAACTTAATCATACATGTAAGTGTTTGCAGAATCAGAGAAAACATCTGGAAATATTTTGGGCTTTCATATAACAAAATACTTCAGCATATGCTTAAATAATACTGATTTCACTGGAAGTGCAATAAGTGTTTTACTTGCTTCCCTGAATTGAGACTATATTCCTTTATGAGACTGAAACGACAAATACTTTTGACCAGATGACAAAACTCTGATGAATATAGTTGATTTTTTTTCTCTGTCTCCCTTATTTAATAGTAGTAATTTTGGGGGTAAGTTAGCTACAAAATATGCTACGGCTCTGATGATGGGGTGCTTTCCCTTGCTTCCAGTTCCAGCTGTTAAAACGTGACGTAATTTAACAGTAATGCTTATTTAGATGCATAATACTACGTCATCGACTATACTAAAGGACGTGTTTTGGAAAGGAATGATGAAGGTAAGGAGAAGCTGAGGTGTGGGCTTCTTCGTGGCTAATTCGCTTGGTGTCCGAGGGTCTATCGATCGTACGGTCCCGATGCCCGATTCACTGCTGAAGTATCGGATCGTCTCGCGCTTGCTGGTGAGCGGATCTTAACCCAGAGCTGAAGCATGAAGATATAATATTGATAAACTCCGAATAATTTACCCAGATCGTATCAGAAGTCTGTGGCGGGTAAGAAGACTCGAGTTGGGGTCTCCCCAGTCCACCACATGAAGCACAAAGTTATAATTGCTATCACGGCGAATGAGTCTAATAACCATCAAAGCGCAGTGATTATGCAAATCATTGTACCCTGATTGAGTAATAAAAGCTATCAACCATCGGGAGTTAGGGGGGTTGCATATTGTACGATTACCGAGAAATAAAATCAGAGTGATTATGCAAATCAGCCCCTTCAGCCCATCGGACTGAAAGATGCAAGGGAAAAAAAAGGTCTATTTATGCATCAATAACTGTGCAGTATCCCTGAGCTCCGGTTATTATTATTTTTGTTATTTGGCTGCAGAAGTACCCAGAGGCCCTGATCAATCCGATATAAAATAGAATTGTTTTCTTTCGGATTCGGCGACGAATCCCGACTTCCGCAGACGTTACATTTCGCATAAACGACAACGGGGATCTGAGCTGTTTCCCTGCTCGAACAAAAACGTCCATCAATAGATACTGAAAAAACACAGGACGGGGGCGATGGGGGCTGGG
>VYZV01028335.1:24227-39701 GCA_013401275.1 Pandion haliaetus | reverse complement strand
GTCTCAGGCGTCTTTACTTTCCTGTATGCAAAATCCCATGCAAAATGAAAGTATTCAGTGTGTTGTTCATGTTGGGTTAAAAAGCTCGGGGAAACTGTGAAGAAACATCCTCCCCTTGCCACGCATATTCCCTTTATCTTTGTGGAGTTCCACATGATGTCAAAAAGCAAGTTCATTCTTTCTTTCTTTTTTCTTTCAATAGCTTTTTTTTTCATTGTTGCTGTTAGTGTACTAAGCAGAGGGAGTAATTTTGCAGGATACCATCTTCTTTTTAACCCCAGTAGCATGTTCCTTTTCCCAACTTAATAGAGAGCAGAAAAATTACTTTCTCTGCTTGACAGCTGTATGTAGCTTAGGTGTCTTTACTTTTCTCTGTGGATTCTCAGTCAAGGTACAGGTATTGCTACAGTCTATACTGGGTTTACTTAAGTTCTGGAGGGAATCAAGAGGGTTTTTTAATGTGTGTGTTTGTTTTTCCCTGGGAAAGGAGTCCTCCAAAATAGAGGAGTCAAAGCATTAACTCAAAAATAATTAGTCAAAATGGCTATTGATCAGCTTCTCCTTTGTGGATAAAACTTTTAAAGAGCGGTGCTAATGTGTTATTAGCGCACAGCTGACTTCTCTCAAATGTATTCTTTCAGCACACTATCACGTTGTGATACACTCTTCCAGTTTCCTCCCTCCCCTCAACTCAGGAGTCACAAATGTGCCTTTACTAATTCATCTTCATTTCTGCAGGATGCCTGAGCTTATGAGTAGAGTAATTGTCAGAAGTTGTAACACTTCTGGCAGAAGTTTTTAATACTTTTCCCCTTCATATCGACAGTTGGCTTTTATCAGAGACAAGGTGTTCTGGAAGACGTGTCTTTGGATTGATCAGGTATGCCAGTTCTTTTAAATTATGTTCTCAAGTTTGAAGAATAATTCAGGTTTGGGGTTTTTTTTAAGTCACATTGCAAATGAACATGCTTTCCTTTTTCTTTCTGTTTGCTAGAGATAAAGCCAAAATAATGTCAATATTTGAAAAATATTCTTCTTTCTTTTTATCCATTTGAGGGAAGGGTTTTGTAATTTAAATGGTATGTACCCATAACCCAGCTGACTCTCTCCCTCTTTGGCTGCCTACAAACCTTTGAGCACTAAGCATCATAAACTGTGACAATAGTTTCTAAGGTTGTTATGCAGCTACTTGTCAATGGCAAGCTATATAAGAATTTAAATATACTCTTTTTTTAAAGTTCTTTTAGTAACAATTTCCATTTTATTTATGGTTTATTTATATGTTTATTTTTTAACTGGTGAATCTATTTTTTTTCTTTTGTAGTTCTCTGTGACTACAAATACAGTGTAAAAACGTACTTATTTCAGACTGGTAGAAAGCAGGGTTGGTACTGCATAAAAGGTGCAAAAATTTGCTTGGGAGCACTGTGAAGTGTGAAAACAAGAATGTCCAACAGAAAGCTATTTAATACCTATGAAACACATGTTTGTGCCTGATAAGTTGCAAAGAATCGTTTCCTCAATGAGTCACTCTCCTTCACAAGTATGTGGGTGACAGGAGTTTCACAGTTATGATGTAAAATCCAGAAGCCTTCAAACCACTTGCTACAAAAGAGGAAATTCTGCAACTCAATTTTTTCCAGTGTAGTTATCAGTAGCACACCATTCAATTATCATGGCATTATCTAAAATGATTACTTTCTCAGAACTATTTTGAGTACAGATTCAATAATTTCTCTAGGAAGAAAGCACACATTTTCAAAATTGAATTGTTCAATTTTGTGAATTCAGAAGAAACCTTTGGGAGGTAAAAATACCTGCTCTCAAAAGCTAGCCTCAGATCTGCTCGTACAGCTTGGTCGAACCCCTGGTGACATCAGTGAGAAGTCTCTGAGGCTTGCAAAGAATTAGATACAACAATGTACAACAATGTACATTTCTCAACTAAGTGTTTCTGCAGAATAGGCAGTTATTTAGAGTGGAGGAAAAGGAGAATGGGTACTATAGATGGAAGACAATGAGTTGACAAAGAACAAAATGTAATATGACAATGAAATACCAAAACCACTCCCAACATTTCAGGCATGGGGCAGGACACTGTATCCTGTCTATTCCTTTTAGGCTGCCTAGACTTGATCTGGTCGTCTATACCATTTAACTTAGTGGCAAGTGGCATTAGGTATCTTGCAGCTTGGTTGTTTTGTCTGGTTGACAATAGCTGAGCAATGTTTTCTTAAGGGTTGATAGGATATTTAGGAGTTGTTGAGCCCAGCACAACGTGACTACCTATCCTTACAGCAGGTATGGGTACTCTCCACAGCACATACTGCATAATCACTAAGGGACATCATAGACATTACATGTTGTGGCTGGAAGGGAAACTTGGCCTCTGACATAGCCTAAAGGATGTGTTAATCAAGGGATACACAGAATGTTATATAAATTCCGTGTGTTGGCCAAGTGATTTGAGTGACCTACATGTTGCCCAGTTTACCTGTATGAGTAGGCCATGTACCTCAGGCAGGCTAATCCTGCCTACATTAAACAGCAGCTTCTAATTAGGCATAGAAATGAAATGGCTCTATTTCCCAATGTTCCTAGGCAAGGTGATTAACTCATATCCCTGAGTGGGACTCTTTGGAAAATCAGACCGTGTGACTGTTTTTCTAATTGTTGGTCTGGCTGAGTGACAGACAAGAAAAAGGTCTGAACTTTCTTGCCCTGATTTCTTACATTGTAATGAAACTGAAAATGGAGAGGTTTTCAATTTTCAGTTTAGAAGATTAAACTAACTGTTCAATAACTTGAACTTCTGCCATCTCCTTTTTCTCTGCTATCCCTTAGTCACCTTGAAGGCAATCAATTCTTGTAGTAGAAGCCCTAGTCTTAGTGTGATGACCAACAGTGTAAGATTTCTTAGGAAAATACTATTACTGAACTAAATGGGCAACTTCTATTTCTGTTATCCTTTACACAGGCAAATGCCTGCTGGCCCACTAATCTGGACTCATATATCAGGGAAACCCATGCTCAGCAAAGACGAAGTTTATTTACATTCCTGGGTACGTCAGCTTTTTACAAGTCTATCTCCAAGACAGGTTTCCTTTAGACATGTGAAATAAGCTGCTACTAAAATGGGGTCTAGCTTTGCCTTTCAAAAAGTTGCAGCCTTTGAAATGAAAATTATTGGATTATAAATGTTTAGGACAGGAAAGGAATTTGACACAAGAAGTGTTCTGTGCATTAGAAGTCTAAACCTGTACAAGAATTTAATGGAAATTTTTACCCACTTCCCTGATGATTACATATGAAAGCTCATGCTTTTTAATTTCTTTACTGGCACAAAACCCGTAACACGGGATTTTAAGATATGATGCTACACATATGAGGTTATTAAAAAAAATTCTGGGACATGTTGATGAACTAGAAAATGGGAGATAAATGGTGTCACCTTTAACAAATGCATTCCAAACCGTAAAGGAATACCTACACAATTGATACAATCAAACTTTTCTGATATAATGGTGTTTTTAACAAGATTGGAGGGCCTAAAATTAACATAGCTGTAATTAAAGTTCTGCATGCTGATCTACCATGGCATGCGCACATCTGTTATTAAGTCCACTCTACCAAAAAGCTGATGAAATACACTCTGAAATGTATTTTTTTTTAAAAATCAAGTATATTTATTCCAAGCAGGGATATCAGCACTCAGACAGCTCCTGCAGTGGCTGTAACTGGAGTCAGCAAATTAAACAATGCACCTACTAAGTTTTGTTTCATTTGTCAGTCTACTGAAGTGATCATTCACCTGTATTTTGTTTTTTTTTGTTGCATTTATAAAGCTTTCATTAAGGTGGTATGAAATCTTACTCTGCTTATGGTATCTGAAACAAAATAGTGCTTATAATTTGATTACATTTCTTTATGTAATCTTTCTACAACTTTCTACCCTCCTGTCTCATTCCCTAGTTTGCAGAAACATATTTTCTGTTCGGTCCCCTTCCATTTCACATTTTCTGTACTATGCCTGTTTTCTTATTCAGCATAAATAATCATTTTGCTCTCCATCTAACTTCATTCATATTAGGAATTAATACAATATACCTTCAGGCTGTCTTCTCACTATCCAGAACAAAAAAGGAGACTGGCTTCAGCTCCTAATGAATCATTCCTTTTTTGGGGAAATACAAAGTGCGGTTCACTGAAATGCCATTAAAATCTTAGATATCCATTAAAAGTGCAAGTGTAATACATTTAAATGCAGAATGGAAGACAGACTGGGCATATGAAAAATGAATGAGCACTTACAAAAATGACTGTACTCATTTAAAAAACTCTAAAGGTTACTCTGGAAGAACCCCAACTGTTGTGTCCAGAACCTCCTCTTAATTTTCAGTACAGTGGCCTGTCATAATCATGAACTGGAAATGGGGAAACTCAGTTTTACAGCAGTACCATTGTAGCCTGACAACTGCATCACGATAAATTCTTCTGCATGGTTGTCTTTGCTCCAAGTTTGTCATTTCAGTGTAACCTCTAACTTTCTTTATGTATGTCTGAACTATATATGCTATCTTAATATAATTTTTAAGATTTAAAGATAATTTTTAGCTAAAAAAACCCTGAATTATCGGTTCTGCTTTTTTCCCCATTTGCAAGCATCAGACCAGTTACTTCTATTTCTCTGCATTCATTTATAGGTTTTTTCCTGTTACAATAGATTCTACAGTTTTGTAATTACTCTAGCTGAAACTCTGTAGGATGTACTGGTAAGACTTCAGCTTGCCCTTCCATATGGCGATAAATTTGTTCTTTTACAATTGGAACCTTAGTCTTTTGTTCAAAGTGGAGCTTTTANGGGGGAAGATTTGCCCAGTAGAACTGGTTTTGATGAATTTCTCACCTGAAAATGCAATGAAGAAAAGGTGGGGTTTTTTTTTTTCACTTTTGATACATTTAGACCAAAAATATCTCAAAAAGATTTCTTTCTGTCTGCCCTATGAATTGACAAGTGTCTGCAAGTCACTGCAATTTGGCAGTCGTCGTGTCTTCAGGTGTTTCTACAGGTTATGTATAATGCAATAAGCTATTCAACATTCATTCATATAATTTTAAGTTGCAAGATGAAATGATCTATTTGTAAAAATAAAGGCTCATCTCTAGTGCTAATGTACAAAAGAAAACCAGCATTTCTAGGCCCGGATTCATCCCATCCTGACAGGGAGCTCTAAAATACTTCAGATGAATCGTGACCGCTAGAGCACAGAGCACATGAATCCCTCACGGTATCTTGCAGCACCACATTGCGTACCACTAAATTTAGATGTCTAAATGTAGGAAAGCAATTAAAATGCCTTGCCATGAATTCAGCCTACTTCCCCTTTGCTCCAGAGAGGCAGCAACCTACTGCTGGACCATACAAACAGCGGTTTCTATCCCCACTGCCCCAATACCAGCTCAGCGCTTTGAGAACGAAAGGCTCAAGGCAAGACAGCACCCTTCCCAGCATGGACTTCTCCTGCTCAAGGAGCAGCCGCTGCTGGCTTGGTACAACCCTGCGCTGATGCACACACCTCGTGCTTATCCCACAGCACGCATGCTTTACTCCTGGTGCAGATATTGAAGGTCAAGGAAGGTCAGCAGGCAGGACAGTGATGGCCGTGTTACACTGAGCAGCAGTTGCGCAGTGGCCGTGCTGATGCAGGCAGCAGGTGGGCGGCGGCCATGTCACAGCAGGCAGCAGGTGGGCGGTGGTGGCATCACAGTGGGTATAAAAAGGGCTGTGAGGCAGGGGCAGGCCTTAGTTGTGAGAGGCAGACTGGCAAAGTGAGTGCAGAGGACGAGAGGGGGGAGGACGGGAGGGAAAGGGGTGCCACCTCCCTTCAGGGCTGGGCCTGGGCCCCGATCCAGCTCTACTGAGCTGCAGGGCTGTCGGCCCCGTGTCTCCTGGCCATAAGGGATCTGTGGGGCTCAACAGCCTTTGCCTGTGCCTGCAAACTCACCTCATCTGCAGGAGACGCCCCAGGGCTGCTGGAGCCATGGATTTTGGGAGCATCTTACCATTGACCTGCGTTGTGTCCACCGTGAAGCAGAAGGTGCTGGACATGAGAGAGGGTGGTGAGTGAGAGCAAAGTACCCCCACAGCTGCCTGGCAGGACTCAAGGAGCCCCAGCCAGAAGGGCTAAGTGGAACAGAGAGGAGAGGAAGAGGTGAGGGCAGGGCTTGGGCTCCCCTTGACCGCCCCAGCCTGGGCTTCCCCTGGAGCTGTGGCCATGGACAGGCCATTTCTTCTCTTGTGCTACTTATACACTGAATAACGGGTAATGTCTGTTCAAAGAAAACAATCAGCTTTTATTAATTCAACACACAAGAATGGAAATTAATGAAATAATCCTTTATTCTTTTTTCTGGAGACAAGATTTGGCTGTAATGTTGAAATCATGGTTTATTTAATACAGGACCTTGTTATTTCTATGTGACATTTTAATCAAACATTCTAAAGTTGGGAATAGAAAGGTTTCAAATAATTATGTTTAATTACTTAAGCATCATTTAATCAAAATAATCTTCAATGGTAGTAATTATCATTTTCAGTCCTTTTCTCACACATACTTAGATATATCATATTAATATCAACCTTGACTACTATACCTATTGAAAACTACATTCTAATTTTCTGTTTTAAATCTGCAGTATACCTCAGTAATTTCAGAAGCATCTTTCGTCCGTTACATTTACTGGTTATATCTTCAGCAAATGTTATAAAAAAACATAAACCCTCTAGCTTTATAAATCAATTCACTGTTTCAACCTATTGTTGATGATGTAATGACCAGTCATTGGTCAATACACTCATGTATGTCCATTAATCTCTTGTACATACCGTCTTTTCAGTTAGGAGTAAAGTTTTTAAACCCAACTAAGTCAATGGGAAAGACTTCAAGGGGTTTGAGTCTCCTTTTAAAACTTGGCTTCATGATAAGCTTATAAGTATTACCTTTTATCTGTAATTCAGCTAATATTTAGATCGGATGACTATTTATCATACATTAAATTTTAAGAATTGGCATTCTCAGGTTATGTCTGCATTGCAGCTGCTGAGGCAGTGCTATCTGAACAGCTTGAAATGGGTATAGGAAGCCAGCAAGATGCTGGAAGCGTGGTGGTTTGTTTGGTTTAATATAATTTGTTAAGAAGCATGATAAATTAGTCCCTGTGGAGTTTCGTGCTATCACAGTTTGACTGCTTCTAGAACCTGAGCTAGTGCATTTTAAGTTATCTTGGCTGGCAAGGTGCAGTGATAATGTATCTCATTAATTCCAAGTCTGGAATAATTCCTCAAGAATTAGCAGAGCTGTTTAGGTATAAAGACAAAATAAACAATGGAAGTGAGGAAAGCATTCAGTTTTGCTCAGTTTGTTAGGGAAGATTGTTGAAACAACTCTCAGACAGCACAGCTGAGCACCATCTTCAAAACAGAAGCAATGTTTGGGTCATGACACTTCCTACAACTCCTAGCTTTGAATCCACTCTGAGTCCTCTATCTGGAGTGTAGCATGGCTTCAAAGCTCTGAGCCCTTCAGAAAGGGGCCCCAGTGTCCCTGGGTAGCACAGGCACAAAAGTGAACTCTGATTTTGATAATACTGGTACAAATCATTATTAAGGTGGCGTAGGGAAACCAGTTACTATGGTTTAAAGTTTGGCCTAATGACATACAAAACTTGATTTTGTACTTTTCCAACATGGAAAGAAACTCAGTGCAAGCAGGGACTAGGCAGTATAACAGGATGATGTATATGGGAGCGTTAGTCACTTTTTAATCTTATTCAGCAGCGCACATACAAGATACGCTGCCATGTTCACATCCAATTTTGAAGTGTAAGATTTATATTTAAGGTCAAAAGAAGACAGCACAGCTGTGGCTTCATCGCCTCTTGGTTCAAAATTAATCCCAAAACTTTGCTAGGTGAAACTGGAGTTTAGACCTGAAGCATCATTTGTTATTCAACAACATGTTCCTTATACATGGAAAATCAAAAGCCATGTTTAACCACATCATCTCGGGTAATGTATTTATTTGTCACTGATGCTGCATTAAACACCCAACAGATATGATCAGCAAGGGCGATAGGACTAATGGGAAATTTAAAGTCCTGGCTATTTCTCTGCAAATAATAATGATAAACGCTGACTTTCTCTCAGATATCACATAATATAAGTTTGTAAAAGTTGTGGCTATTAGTGGAAAATTAGACCCGAAGCATCTGTATTAGTGTCAGAGTAAGTTAACTCTCACCACAATGAAATAGAACACTGATAGACTACTGATGTCAACAAAATGACCTTCTATGAAAATAGAGTCCAAACAACTTGTATTCTCATTTTTGAAAATTGTAGATATATCTGGTGTGTTTTTCTGTGACCTGAAAGTTTCCTCAGAACCTTTCAGAACCCAACCTGCTTCACTGCACCGGCTGCCTCTTATTTTGACTTGTTCTATTTTCAGTGCACACATGAAGTGGCTTCCTGATCAACAGTCAGTCTTCCACTTCATGGAGGATAATTAATCTGAAATTTTCACATGAATCCGATTTTGTGTGAATTTTTCACAAACCTTTATTCACATAATACACAGTTCTAGATAATTTGCAAATTGTTAGAAATAGTAACCAAGGTTTCACTGAACCCTCTCCCTGGTGCCAGATGTGGTCCATTTACCATACTGATGTCCAGCAGCAATAATCAAGTGGTATTTTGAGGCGGAAGGAAAACGTAAGGGTAAAATTCTGAGTTTATGAAACAGAACTCAAGATACAGTGTCATTTCTGCTAATCTGGATCTCATACCTGATGACTTTCAGTGTGCTGAGTATGCTGTGGATTACTTTTGTTTATTAAAGCAGTAATGGCTCAGTGTGAGAGATTCGCCTTCTTATTTTCCTGCAGATCTAGTGTTTGGTAGAATTTCATCCTGCAGTCTCTGTAACAGAAGACAGATTTGGCTATTTTGGACTTCTATGGGAGTTCAAATATGTCTTGACTTAATCAAGTTTGTTTATGAAGTACTTTCACCACAACTATGCTTTTTTTTTTTACAGTGACTTCTTTACCTATGTGAAAATATTATTTATGTTTTGTGTATCTCTTTTCTGATCCTGAACAATATGTCATGGTGCCACAGTGCTATCTTTTCATATCTGCACATTAAGTTAGGAAGAACTGTTGTACAGCTTTTTGCTAGATAGCTGTTTACCAATAAATATTTTTTAATGAGTTTTGGAAGTGGTACAAATAGAGTCTGGACTAGTAACATATATTATAGTATAGCATTACCCAAATTATCTTAAACGCCAGAAAAGACAATTTTCTGGTAATATCAGAGACCATATAAATATGCATCAATATTAATGCTCAGCAGTTTATTATCAGTCTTTTCAACAAGTGAAACAGAAGACAAAAGGTTGCAAGTTATGATTTCCCAACTAAGGAGAATAATCGGTTTTGATTGTACTCTTATAAAAATAGTTCATATTCAAGTAAATAATAAAACACTCAGTTTTTTATGATTTTTTTGTTAGCTGAAATAATGGACAAAGGCAACTACATTTATTGAGTAGATTGCCATATAAATAGTACGTTTGCATAGAGTGACCTTCCTCACCTATTGGAATAGAAAATTATGGCATTAGCTCATTTAAAATTATACGGTGATCCTGAAGAAAAGAAATTTTGTTAAGATGAATTAAGGTTGAGGAGATATAATACTAACTTTTTGGGAAAACACTGCAGAAGACCATTTCAGCAAATGCATAATAATGCTACATTAACTGCCACTTAGAAGAAACATCAGTGACCTAAAAGCCTAGAAATCTAGAGTTAAAATCTTTTTTTTAAGACTATAAAAATGAAAATTTATAGCACATTAAAATAGTCAAACCTAAAATAAGATTGTAAATACCATATTGACAGTAATGTTGAAAACAGCAGAGATCAGTGAAATAAATGTCCTCCGGCCACATGGCACTGGTAGAGAGCAGTCCAGATCTTGTCAGTGGTCACAGTTTTTGTTGGCTGCTTATGTGGGCTGGAGGTGGCAGGCCCTCCCTTTAGGTAAGAATGCTGAAGTCAGTGAGCTAGGGCACTAAGCAGGAAATGATGAAAAAAGATTTGGGGATTGATCTAGATGATCTCAAGAGGGTCCTGTCCAACCTAAATGATTCTGTGGTGAATGAGGTGGTTGAAGACTTCAGGGTCTGGGATTTGCTTAGTAAATTTATATGTAGTGATGAGAGCTACCACAGTGACCATGCTGGCTACAGAGACCTGTCAGTGTGTCCTCCTCTCTAAACCCATTCCTCTCTAAACCTCTCTATTCCCATTCCAGCAGTCCTTACTTGGAAAGGTCTCAGTGTGAAAACATAATGGCATGAAGAGGCAGACAGGGTGACAGGAAAGCAGACTGTTGCTTGCTGAAATTGTCTGTGGTTGCATACACATGGAAACATCAAAAAGCACTTCTGAGGTTGCTAAACCTCAAATACTTGTGACTATTCAATAGCATAGATAGATTTTAAGGTGGGGAACAGCAAATTCTGGACACTACCAAGATGTTCCAGGAGTAAGAGTCACTGACTTTTAGGTAGAGAAGGAGACTGAGGGAAGCAGCTGGCATCTGCCTTGGTGCAGAACAAGCTTGTCCTCTACTGGCTGAGAAGAAGTGAGGTCAGCTCCTGACCTAGAAGCTGCAGCAGATCGCCTTAAATCCACTTTGGTTTATTGAGGAGGTGTCCAGCTCCCCACCATCTCCCCTTATCGTCACTATTTCATGCTTACTCAATATTTGAACCAGCACTAAATCCCCAGAGGGGAGCAGGTGACGCCTGCATTCCACTCTGCTTCCCTGCAGCTTTGCCAGGTTGGTACTTGATTTTAGAAATTTCTCATAAAAATAGTACCATATAAGGGTGCAGTCATTCAACAGAGAAGGAAGAATACACAGGAATTTCCTTAGAGCAGCTTTTTATATTAGAGCTGTCGAGATTCACTGGCATGTATGGAATGATGGTGCTGCAGGTCTCCACCAGATGAGAATAGTAATAGCAGCAGCAAAACAAATTATGCCTCTTTTTTTCTTTGTGTGTATTTCAAAGAAAAGGGGAAAGAAAATAAAACAAACATCCTGAAATGGTCCTTACTTCTGAGGATGGCTGAGTTTAGAATACTTAGATGCTTTTTATCTCTTCCCAGCATGTACTATGATCAACAAATCCAGAATTAATATTAGTTCAGAGAAAATAAATATCTGATGTAATTTTCCTATCTGTTCCCTAGCTATGTTTTCTATTTCATTCTTGTCTTCTGTGCGTTTTTTGTGCTGTTTGTATTCTAGAGACTTCCAGTATCTAGAAAGTAGCATATCTTTAACATTCAGGAAAAGTAAAGATTAAAAAAAAAAAATACACCCAAGAGATTAATTCCTTGTTGATTCCAGTCACGTCAGGTCCCTTTTGGAGTTGCAAGGGCTGTCACTCACTCCATGCTGTAGCCTGGCATTTGAAAGCTTCTAGCTTGCCTCTTGACATGTCCCACTCTGTTTGAATTGTTCGGCTTTATTTCCTTCACAATAATATATGGCCCTAAGGAACTCATTCTTTTCCTACCTATATTCAACTTAAGCCATTTAAGCTCTGTTTTGCTGTGAAATTTGCCGCATTTTTTTTCTCTGTGATGAAGCATTATTTTCACATATGAAGATTTTAACTTTTAAATAATACTAAAAGTATTGAAACTTGTTAGTAAACAACAGTAGGATTCTTTCAATTTTCCCTGCAATGCCATGTTAAATGAGAAGTCTTACTGTACGATCTTATTTAGAATATGCTAATGAAGATGAATTCTCCTGTAAAATATGCATTTTCTAAATTATCAGGCAGAAGCATCCTCTACGAAGTAGTTTGTTTTCTTTTACATTTTAAGTTAAAATGTAATTGGAGCTTGGTCAAAACTGCTTGAAGTTGAAGACTGTCTGTCAGGCAGTAACTTAATTAAAAAAAACAAATTAAGAGTAGGAAAATAAGGAAGATGCAAAAATGGAAGATGTTTAGTCCTCTGTGAAAAAAAAGAGAAAGAGGCAAGTACAGTAAGGAGAGGAAAAGAAAATACAGAAAATACACTTGCACAAAAAACTTTTTGGATTTCTATTGCTGGCCTCTTTTCCTTGTCCTTTGGAGGTTAAATGCTTTTGGGTTATAATTTAGACAAATGTCTACACCTCTTTGGCAAGGGCTCTTCAAAGATTGCAGCAGCTACAGTGGGCTCCAACCAAGGAGGGCAGCAGGAGGTCATATATATGGTATGAGCTGAGCAGAGCAGGACATAAAGGAAAGTAGATAGTGGATTTTTCTGGAACTTAGGCTCATCTGTTAGCTTCTTAGGGCAAGAACTAATTTGATCCGTCTCGCCCCCCATGACAGGAAAGGTTAGGATGGATAACAAGGAACCTCATGGGGCATCATGAGCAGCTAATTTGAATATGTAATTTAGAAGCATAGTTGCCTACACATCTTTGTTATTCAATGAATAGAGACACTTTTCCAGAAGTCAATTCAAAGCAGGAACTTTATTTCTCTCTCTCGTTCTGTCTCATATATAAGGAATCCATAAAGACTCTTAGAGCCTGAAATTAGGTAGGATGGAGAGTTCATCTAATCTCAGCATAGCTATTGGCGCTTTGCTTTTCTGAGCCATCTCTATGAATTTTGATGCCATTATATTCTTGTGAACATATAGGTAGTCATCAGATTGGTAAACACAGACTGCAGTCATCAAGTCACCTATGGTTTGTTGAGCTTACCAGGATTTAATTGTCAGTTGTGCCCTACAGATACAAAGCCTACTGTAAGCCTTATAGACTAGATTTATATTTGAGTGTGAAGTCAAATGAAGTAATTTAAAGCTATTCGGCTGCTTATCAGATTAACATAGATAGCTACTGTATACACTTAAGCAGCCTGTTACCATTCCCATCTGAACAAAGAGGAACTAAAGTTTCTTCCTTTGATCACATAAGGAGAGGTGGTTTCCCAGGAGGTCTCATTAGACAGGATTTCAGCATTAGTCACGTATTTCTTTAGTAGGTCTTTTGCTGGTTGCAGAAATGGCAGTGACAATAGACAGAGCAAACCAGAGGAGATTTCAGCAGTACTGTGTCTACTTAATTAATCTTGGTTGGTGTTCTGGAACTGCATAGCTATTAGGGTAATAATAAGCACAAAGTCTTTGTGTAGAAAATACCCTGCACAAATATCTCAGGATGTCTAATGCAATATAATTAGACTCTGAAAAGGCTATAAATAACATGATAATTGAGCCACTATGAAAGTGAACAGGAACGAAATGAAACCATAAGATAATGATTGTGTGCCATGAACTCCAAATCTTTGACATAAAATTATACTGTATTTTATAAGAGTTATGTTTACTAAAGAGAACACCAAAGGCTGCAAAGACGTGTATGGTAGCTAAAGTACTTGTATGGCATTAATGCCTAGAGGGCCCATCTGAGACAGGTGCTGTGCTCTGCCAGGCACTGTATAAACACAATTTAAGAAATGATCTGTTTCTTTACAAAAGAAGATGACCCCAGTTCTTTTAAGATTTCATCAAGAATTTATATTATTATATAAGGCAATGGTCCTGTAACAGTTTAAAAGCTGACAATTGAGAAAGGAGGATCTGAAGGCACACTTCTTTCCTACAGGCTACAGACTGCAAACCTCATTCATTCATAAATGCTGTGCCTATCTGAAGAAGATTTCTGGCTTTCTGTAATTGGGGTAGTGGTTCTTTTACACACAGCTGGTAAGCTACCAAAAGCAATTTGAATTAATTAGTCTGCCTTTCTATATGACATATTTGAATTTCATGTGCTAGTTTCTGAACCAAAGCAAATCCATGATTAATTTGAACTAAATCACTGTTACCTCAACTTCCTTTGTAGGCCCTTGAATAGTTTCCAGAGTAGTTGCTGACTCTTAAGTATAATTTAGGCTATGGCAATAAGATTGTTCTTAGTTTGAAATGAACCACAAAGCTACAAAGCTGAGGTTTGAGCTCAGATGAAGGACACTTTGATTTGTTGATCTTCCTTTACAAATTTTTCACTTAAATTGCTATTGGTGTGCTAGTTAAAGAGGTGAAGTCTTTTTGTGTCCTTTTCCAAGATGCTGTGTGTTGACATACATACAGACACTCATACACGCGCAGTGTGACTTCCTGCATTTAGTGAGTAAGATCACTTAATGGATCACATTTAGTGGGTCAACACAGCTACATTCATAGCAAAACTGCAGTGGGCAGAAGAGAAGGCAAAGACGCCTGCCTTTCATTACCCTGGCTGAATTATGTAAATGTGGTCCCTCAGCTTGAAGCTGCTCTAAATTTTATGAACTCACCAAGTAACTTTTCCATTTTTTGTTTATCCACTATCTATGAGAGTTCAAGCATGAAGTATACAGTTCAAGCATGGTTCTGTGTCACTTGAGTGTTCACTGTACAAGGCAGAGAAAACCCAGCCATCCAATTTTAGCTGTTAAGGATGCTTTGCAGAAGTGTGACAAGGGAGCATGAGTAATTTACCTTTTTTAAAAAGGTAACAAATTTCTGGTTCTATCATCTCGTAGTATTTTAAAGTCTAAAACAAATTCTAATTTTTCTTATTGCATTTCTTCATTACACAGGAGGGTGATGCTCTGCTTTAATAACTGCCCTTCAGAATGGTTTTAAGACCTCCCTCATCTTGCTAAGATACATAAATGTATATAGGAGCATAAAAGTAATGTATAGACAAACCACTTGCACTCTAAGCAAAGCAAGAAGTGAAAATAGCTCAAAATAGATTTCTCTTAAGCAAAAGGATCAATATTCTTATGATTTATACCCTTTCCTTTCTGGATGTTCAGCCCCAGCTGACTTTTGTTCTTGACCATTATCTCATAGCAGGAAGAGCTGAAGTGGTTTCATGCATGTTATAGGTTTGTGTGGCGCGGTTTTCTTTGGTAGCGGGGGAGGGGGCTGCAGAGGTGGCTCCTGTGAGAAGCTGCTGGAAGCTCCCCCAGCTCCAAGTCAGACCTGCCTCTGGCCCAGGCTGAGCCCATCAGTGACGGTGGGAGCGCCTCTGGGAGAACAGATTGAAGAAGGGGAACCGGCAGTGGGTGGGGGGATTGGAACGTGAGAGGAACCCCTCTGCAGATCCCGAGGTCAGTGAAGAAGGAGGGGGAGGAGGGGCACCTGAGGAGGCTGATGGCCCTGCAGCCCGTGGGGAGACGGCAGGCTGTCCCCCTGCAGCCCATGGAGGTGAACGGTGGAGCGGAGGCTCCCCAAGATGGCCGTAACTCCATGGTAAAAACTGCACTGGAGCAGTGTGAGACTGGAGAGCAGCCCGCGGAAAGGACCCGCGCCAGGGAAGTTTGT
>VYZV01028335.1:12072-24166 GCA_013401275.1 Pandion haliaetus | reverse complement strand
ACTCAACCCCCATCCCCTGTTCCCCTGCGCCGCTGGGGGGTGGAGGGAGAGAGAACTGGGAATGGAGCTGAGCCGGGAAGGCGGGAGGGGTGGGGGGGGGAAGGTGTTCCGAGGTTTGGTTTTCCTTCCCAATATCCTTGTTTTGATTTGATTTGTAGTAAATGAAATGGATTTTGTTTCTTCCCCAAGTTGAGCCTGTCTTTTGCCCGTGACCATAAGTGGGGAGTGATCCCTCCCAGTCCTTGTCTCGACCCACGAGCCTGCCTTTGGATTTTCTCCTCAACCCAACGTGGCCAGGCGAGGGGGTGGGGGGTGAGTGAGCGGCTTCGTGGTGCTTTGTTACCGGCTGGGCTGGAACCGAAACCACGACAATGCATATAGGCTATAAAGTGTACAGGTGCTGACCTGCAAGGACAAATGACATTTGCTTGCTTATGAGGCTCTCAGATGGTATCTCTAGGCTTAAGCAGACGGTGCTGACATACTGTTTTGAGCTGAAGCTTCTTACTGTGACCATAGAAACAATGAACAAGTAATGCTTAGGGATAAAAACAGAGGCTCCTCTTGTGGGTCAGTAATAGCCCAAAAGAGATAAATGTGTTTAATTTGTGCCTGAAGTCTATGACAATTATATGGTCTTAAACACCATTTCTTCCCTACATCAAATTTATAAAAAGAAATCCATTTAAAATGGGAAGAAAAGGCTATGTGGTTTAAATACCTTTTAATTTTAGTTAGGTAGTCCCAAATTAAGGGACTGCTTTTTGTTCAATACCTGTACTAGTTGAAGACGACACCTTACAGACTGCATCTCAATTGCTTCCATTACAGTATGCTGGCTAGCCTGATGTTTCTTGCTGATTGGCACCATTTGAAACTTCAGTAAGAGTGATTAGGGTCCAGATTCTCAAATGTGCTCAGCATCTTGCAGGCTTTTATTGTTCCTCTGAGTGCCTTTGAAAGCCTCCTCTCAGTATGCGATTCTGACAGCTTGCTTTCTGTACCTCCTCTAGTAGGGCTGTGAAAGCCTAAGGAGCAAAAGTGCTATTTTTTTTTCTTTTTCTTTTTTTTGGTCAAGATTAGAATGAACTTTGCTGGTAGCAGTAATGATGTTTTGGGGGAATCTCCCCTCTCTGCTTCTAAGATGATGCTAGCGTAACATTGACTTGCTTTGAGAGAAGAGACAAACCTTCAGGTTATATTTGCCCTGTAAAGCACTGAGAATATTTGTCAGAATATATTTGACAGAAGCAATCTGTGTTGCTGAGTTAAAGGAAAGAACAGTTTAGGGAATGGCAGGTAGGTAAACTGAAGACTGAGTAAGTGTTTCTAGCTGAGAGTTAATATTAGCTGAGGATCTACTGCCATGAAGGACTAGAAAAATGCAACACTCAGAGCAACAAAAGATAACACTTTAATTCAGTGAGGTCTGTATTCAGCCATTATTGGCTCTGGAAGCATTCTGTCACCTAAAGAATGAATGTGAGGAAGCTAGGGTGGAAAAGCATGAAATGTTAAGGCATATGGTTGGAAGAAAAATCCAGTTATACTTTCATCTAGCACTGAACTAGCTGCAATAATGAGAAAGGGTGAACTAACTGAAGAATCTTGCAATATACATGTATGTATTCTGTCTTCTTTTATAAATGTATATATTGCGTATATATATATATGAAAGATATATATCTTGTGTATATGTATATATTCTGTCACCTTTAAAGGTGACAGACACTATACTGCAAATATGGCCGCTAAGTTTCTCTTTGTAGAATAGATACTACATTTCCTAAGAACAGGAATTATGATCTAGGGCACGAATGTTCCTTTGCCTGAAGATAACAGTATCAGTGGATTTATTAATGATAAATAAAACCATATTACCTTTTTCGCTTGTGCAGAATCATAAAATATTATTTATTTTACTAACTGCAGTAAGGAGCAACTCATCGACCAAGTCATGCAACTCCAGACATAATGTATTATTTATTATTTAATACCACGGTCAGTTTTATTTCTTACATTCCAGAGCCTTGTATCTCAAAGTTTGTCTAAGAAAGAGTGCTATCAACGTCCATTCTGGTATTAATCTGGAGGAAAAAAAACCACCTTTCAGAAATGTCACATAGATTCTAGTAACCATGCATTGATAATGGCTAAATAAGTTTGAAAATAACCAAGTGAAGGAGGTCCTTAAAGGGCTTTTCTAAGAATGGAATTATGTACTTGTTCAAAATGGGAGCTCAAATACACTTGTGTTTCTTCTGCAGAGAGAGGATTAAGAGGAAATAACTGGACAAAATGATTCTGTGACCAGATCTTTGCATGACCTGGTCTGTGAAAATGGGAGCTCAAATACACTTGTGTTTCTTCTGCAGAGAGAGGATTAAGAGGAAATAACTGGACAAAATGATTCTGTGACCAGATCTTTGCATGACCTGGTCTGTGACTGTCACTGTCAAAAGTCTAAGATATGAACAGAATGTTCTTAGAAAAGCTTTGGCTGTTGCAGTCAGAATCTGCTGTAATGAACTCCAAGAACTTGTAACACTGGTCATCATTCCTACCTGACAGTGAGGTGTTCTAAGATTTTATTCCTATTTGATACCATTGAAGGGTTTTGTCTAATGTGAAAAGAAAAATGAATGCTTTTTCACCTCATGCTCTGAGGCATTTCCCATCAATAATTCCAGCTGTCCTGATTTGGCTGATGCTAGATTATCAGTTTTCTCCAGTGTATTTGACTCAGTGTATTTTTGAGAAGAATAGAATGCTTGGAAGAGTAAGCCAACTAGAAAATGTCACTACATTTATAGCTTAGAGAAATGTTCTCAAGACAACGGAAGAATGGCAGATTAAAAATATAATGCATTCTTTGTAAGGTTATTATGAGAAACTTGAGGTTTTAGCAATTGAGTAGTGGACAGGAGAGTGCAGTTTTCCATTTTTCAGCCAGGTGATTCAATTCCACAAGGACTCACTGAGTGCCAGATGGTGCTACTGTGATTTTATAGCATCTGAGGAACTAGTCCTGTTGGTTTACGGTCAGTCACTGTTTCAGTGGTGACTCTCAGCCTTGAAGGCATCCCTCAATTTATATGCTCATTAATTAAGAATGATTTTGAGAGTGCCTTCGTCATCGTGGCAGCTCCACTGGTCAGGGAAGTGCTCTCTCTTCAGTCATATCTCCCTTGCTCAGAAAGGCAGGATGAAAAAAGTTTAGATTAAAACTGCTTTTTTTCCCAAGGTGGAAAGTAGCTTTGATTAATGGGCAGGACTGTTTACATACAGGGCCCTGGAGCAGGTAGCTGGAAGACATGATTTGCTAGGTGTCTTTGTCAAGCTATTTAACTCCTTTTAATCTCAGCTAGTCCCCCCCCTAAAACAGCAGGATAGGGGTCAGGCTTTTACCCTTCTTCATTAGGCATTATCATTAAATTGCCATAAATGTTCCCTGTGGGCATAGGTTTGCCCTGAGTATTCAAGAAGGTGCCTTTTTTTTTGCACCCCTCCCCTGCTCCCCGTTTTTTAATGTGAAATTATGTATCTTTCTGTGTTAGTAAAATCACATGCATATAAAATGGTTCAAAGACAGTGTGGAGTGGAGAGCCTGGGGATGGCTCTGGATGACTACTCAGCAAGTGGGAGAAGCTGCTGAACAACAGTTGTCAGGAAACAATCAGGCTGAAAATTAAGCAGCCAAATAACATCTCAGCCATGGAGCCAGACAAAGAAAGGGTCAGGCCTCAAATAATATTGAAATTCAATAAGAACATAAAACATGCATCATTTTCCCTGCTCTGTCTATCAGGACCTCTTTTGTACTTATTTGCATTTAATGGGTACAGTCTTAGGAATATTACAGCATAAAAACCAAGACACCTTCAGTCCCATGCCAGTTAAATGTTCATTAACAAACCTTATCCTAATTCACTGTTGCCATGCATGAGCAACAGGTGAATGTATCATCTGGCTTGTTATGATAGTGTTGAAAAGAAATGTCACATCTACTTTTTAAGTAATTTTTCTCATTAGGTTTTGAGTACAAATGAAGTATTTTTCTTGGCTACAACACTTTGTGGGGAGAAGCAGTGGAAGAAGTCAGGTGAATTTTCAAGCCAATTCAAGGTTGCTACAGGCTCTAAAACTGAACAGAGGAGGGAAGTGAATAAAAATTCACTTATTTTATCATGTTCATCAGTCTGGCTGGTGAAGTTAGAATGTAGTAAGTGAGAAGCTGTACTGTAGATTACTTGCTTTGTTATAGGAATCATGATATGCAGTTGTAGGAATTCCCTGGTTCATGGAAATGCTTAGTGTGTACTTTGCATGGGATGTAATTTACTTTACTTGTAGTGCTCACTAACAATATCCAGAAAAATAATTAGTGCTCAGACAGCATCACAGTATCACTCACCTCCACTCCTGAATGATACATCATTTACCTAGCAGTCACTAAAGATTGTGCCTAAAGATAGAGCCTAACCCACTGATACTTAAAACCTGCAGGAAAGACAGAATTCTCAGTAGCTGTGGGCTTGTTGATGTTGTATTTTAGATGCATTGTCTAAGCAAGCACCAGCACTGAAATGTAACAACAAAAGCAGCAGAATTTGCCATTTTTCTGACAGTAAAACCCACTCATCCCTTGTAGAGATCACTAGGCTGACTTGGTCTTTAAGCAATGTCTGTACAAAATTGCACAAGATGAATACTGGAAACTGCTGTGGAAATCCCAAGCACTTCACCTGTGTCTCTTTACAGAATCATAAATCAATCCAGCAGAAGTGAATGTGAATATAAAAATGTGGCTATAATTCATCTATTAAATTATTGTATTATGTGTCTGTAGGTGTTCTGTTGGCCTAGAATGTAGAACGTACAATTAATGACAACTTTGGACTGAAAGATAGAATGATATAGAAAACAAGACATCACCAGATAAATGAAACAAGGCAACAAAGAAAGACTGAGTGGAGGACAGGTTAAAAAAAGTAATAGAATTTATTTATAGGTACAGTTCACTGCCAGTCAGTTGCATCAGTCACAGCTTGCCAATTATGTTTTAAATTAACTCTTTTAACTTAACTTAATCCATATGCTGCAGCTGCTGGGATATTGTATGTGAAGCATAGAAATCTGCAATCCTTCTCTTTCAATTGAAAACTGATATTTTAATATCAGTTCTTACTATGCTCAGGTTATTGTTGTTATTGGTATGAATGAACAAATGAACAAATCCTAACTGGATAAAATCACATTAGTCTGACAACCTTGCTCATTGGAGGGCTGCAACTTTATGATTTACAAGTAGTTTGTTTATTCCTTCTGGGAAGATGTGAAAACTATTCTTTTCTAGGTGACTTTCTATTAGATTTCAGCCAAGATTAATGAATGAGTTTACTGTAGGTGGTGCTAATACTAACAGTGAACTAGAGAGGTGAATTAGGATCTGGTGTGATTATGTATACACTTACCAAATCAAAGGAGAGGTGACATTGCAAGATGTTTATACACTAATTCTTCTTCCAGAAAGGAAATTGTATAGAGGTCTGTAACAATGACACCCTTCTCCTGCAGGGACAGAAGGCCACAATGGAAGTGCATAGCTGTAATGTGGAGAAATTGCCATTACGTCCTCCCAGTGGGTAAGGTTGAGCTGGATGAGTCCGAATACCTGCACTTAGGGCTCTCAGACACAGAAATCTTAAAATGTGGCTCTTTGTTGTGCGACATTGCTGCTAATTTGGCTGGCAAGGCTTAGACACCAAGGCAGCAATGCCAGCATCTTGCTGCTTCAATGCCAGTGGAAGGCTACTTCTCAGACCCTATTCAAATCATGGGTAGGGTAACTCCTCTCAGGATAGGACAGATACGAGGAAAGGCCTTGATAGGTTATTGATTTAAGTTGTGTTATAGTGGACCAGATCAAGAAAAGTTGTCCTGGGCTGAGGATAAGCATCTACGGGTATATGCAAGAAAGTTTGAAAAAAATGGTGTTCAGCAAATGATAACTGAAAGAACTGGACTGTGCAGCAGACAAGCTTGGTAACTCAAACTGTTGTCCCTTTATGTCATTCTTACCCCCTACCCAATGGTAACAGCTTTGTTAAATCACCAAAAATCCCAGAATCCAAGAGTAAGGAAGCAAAACCTGGTAAGAGGAAATTTTTCTATGTTCTTTGTGCTAGACTTCAACAGACTTACAAATAACATCCCTGAGGTCCTTACAAGACATTAGATGGACCATCCATGAATCTTGCCTATACAGTCTTGTGCTGCTAAAATTGATGCAGACCACAAAGATCAATGCTTCATCTTTTCTGCTTATATCCAAATTTGGGGCATAATTATATCCTTGAGTCTCTCTTTTTGTCATGGAACTGTGGCAATTGCCTTTAGTTTATATTGTCTTATGACAACATATAAAAGAATTCATTGAGTATAAGGTAGCATTGTAGATTCCAATATCACCAATATATAATAATAGCATAAAACATGAATGGCACCAAGGTGATTTATATTCCTCAGTTTTCAAGATGCTTGAAGGAAATAGACACATTGCAGCAGTGCTGATATGAATAGGAAAAAGAAACATTTGAAAAAATGAGGCAGACATGGACTGAGAGTAGGGTATAAGATTGTTTTAAATAAATGTTAATGCATGTAAATATGTGTGGCAAAAGACTAGGTTAAAAAAACCTCCAAAACCAAAACCCAAGTGTTCCTTGCTATGCATAGATTATTGGAAAATCCAAGCAGACATTGGCATATATGAAATTGACTTCTGAGAATATTGATGTCACTTAATTTACTTGTGTTATATCTGTAATTGAAATGAGGAGGATGAACTTCACATGCTAATTCCCTGAAGGGCCTGTAATAAATGCAATTACTCAGTTTCAAAATTATACATTAATGTAAATTTTTAGCACTGTCTTCAGATGGCATTGGTTGTTAATTATCTGTCTAATATAGTACAGGTGTAAAGTATAACTCTACTGGAAATAATTATCAGTATTCTTCCATTCTTTTTTTTCATAATTTCTCTAGATAAAATACTTTAACATTAGCATCTGAAACTTCAAAAGACAATTAAAAAATCATTTTCAAACATCCTAGATGTAGCCTGAAGTTTTGGAAACTCGTGACAGATACTTACCATTCTGTGGCATGCAAACTGATTCAGAAATGGCACAGGAAAGTTCTTTAAACTTTAGATTTAATTATTATGTGTGCAAAGAAGACATTTAACAAATTGTTTCATTTTATTTTATTTGTTCCAAGTAGAAAGTTTGGACTTCTGTAGTTTTTTACAGTCTGTATTGCTTGAGTTGCAGATAGGTGTTGCTGCTAAGATATAAAACAATGAGCAATCTCTGTTAATGTACTGATAAATCTTCAGTATTTTTACATTTTTTACTATAAGTTACCACTTGGAATAATAACTCATTCTAAAACCAAATTCTAATGAATTGTATCTCTGTGGGATTTTATGAAAAGTATACTTAATGGAAACATATCAGAAGAAAAAGTAGAAATTCAGAATAATCTTAACTTCTCAGTTCCAGATGGTAGGGCATGGAGGCAAGCCTTTACGCGAGGCTTTATGAGCACTTGCATTCAGAAACACAAATTAAACTTTCATCTCTATGCATGTAAGAAAGATTCTGCAGCTTGCTCTCTGCTCGGTCAGGAGCAGCTCCTTTTGAGCAGATGCCCTTCTATTCCCATGTTGCAGAGCTGCCTGCTGATGCCCCAGCGCTGCTGGGAGCAGCGAGAGCCATGGTGGTACCGGAGCCAAAGGCCGAGGCTTTACAAAGTGATATATGGGGATGGAAGGTGCCGGGCTGCAGCCAGTGGTGCCGTGGCAGGCAGTAGGTGACATCAATGCATGTGACCTTGCTGGTAGTCTTTTCCTAGAAGAGAAGGGGAAGAAAAGAAAACTAGAAATTCATATCTGTGTGCTGTAAAGATATATCTAAACAGACCATTCTGCATTTGTAAGATCATATACATGGTTTGTGCAGCACATAAACAATCCACTTCTGTCACCTGCCATAGTACAATGTCTGGGCAATCTAGGTGCTTTGTCCAGGGACTTAGAGCTACTAAATTGAATACTGGAAGACCTGGAAGGACATACAAATCATTCTTTAAATACTCTGAAATGCTGACATTTTGTCCACTTGTTTGTCACAAGTTCATATGCTGTCAGCACCTATGGAGAAGATGGGAATTGAACTCTGTCACACGATTTAACACAATTTGTCTGAAAGCATTGTGACTTCCCAAAACCCTGCAACAGGCAAGCTTTTCTCATCTTTTACTTTTATTGATGTCCTGGTGGTGGAGCTTGTTCTTTATGAATTTTTAAACAGAGGCTTTAAGCAATTTCTAAGTAATGATAATGTGAAAATTTTTCAGTGAAGCCTCTTCCTCCATTGAAATGTTTTTATATGAGGGTTTGGGGTTTTTTTGCAGGTGAACTTGTGTGGAATGGTTCTATTTCAGTGCAATTCTCTATTTCACTGGAGAACATAATCATAGTCTCATAATTCTTGTAATAATTTAATTTCATTGCTTTCTGTAAGCTTCCTGGAAGCACCTGACAAAACTTGTACTTCCAGGTCTTGTGAGGTCCAGATTTTCCTTGAGGAGCCATCTATGCATCCAGACTACATATCCCATGATGTATTTATATTCTCTTATGGCTAAATTCCTGCAGTATATCATGGGAAATCCACTATAATTAGAATGTCCAGTCTCTAGGGTGAAAGAGGGCTACAGATACTGAAAACACAATTCCTGCACATTCATATCCCATCACTTCCTGATAATATATAGAAAAACAATCAAAACTAAATGGATTTGAATGAAACTTAAAGATTTGGGTGCAGCAGAAGAAATTATATCTGCCTTTGTTGTTCCATTCCCACATGTAATGGAGAGATGCTTCAGAACATATTATACACACAATATTTTGTGAGCTTCTCCGAATAAGTTTTTATCTGAATTTCTTACAGGTACAAAACCAGAGCCCTTCTCCTGGATGTTAAGAACATCATTTACTATCATCTTCTGCTGCATATGTCCTGTTGCAGAGCTGGCAACCGGTATTGACAGAACAGAGGCAGTGTGTATGTATATACGATACCAAGAGCTCTTCACTTTGCATCAACCAAAGTACTTACACACTTGATCTGAAACATGGCAAATTATGGGGTAGTTAAGTTTCTAGTTCTGTCCAGTCTTTGCTTTGTGTGCAGGCTGTCAAAATAAATTACAATATCAGATTTCATTAAGATTTTTTGTGGTTAAATCTCCTTCTCAAAAATGTTTCCTTTCCTAAGATTAGGTTAAGATAGGAGCATATCAACCCATTTTTAGGTTATTTGTGTGGCAAATCAAAACAAAGAAAGATAGTGAAATTCATTTATTTTAAGTTTAAGGAGTGTTTGCTTTTTATATTAGTATGGCATTAGCTGTTATCTTTAAATACTTATCATAATCACTTCTTGCCTAATAATCCCTGATTGCACTTGACTTTTAAGTTTACCCTTCCTGATTAGAAATCCAGCTTCATCAAGTCAAAAATAGGAGCCAGGAACAAAATTATCATAATGTTAATTTATTGAGGGGAAGGGAAGATGTGTGGGGCAGTGGCGTGTGGAAGAGAGAGGAGAACCTGAGACTGTCTTTAATGGATGCTTGCAAAAAGAGCTCTTTTTTCCTGATGCTTAATATATCTCAGGTACAGGCAGTAGGGAGCAAAATTATCTGGCTTGGACTATCTGAATTTATGTGGCTGAAAGTAAATCTACTTTTCTAGTTGTTTATATACTAAATAATATGTTCCAAAAATATATGCATATAACTCCTTGAAAGAATTTAAAAAGTGAATTAAAATGGAGGCAATGCATTATCAACAGGGTAGATATTAAGGGACAAACTGCCAACTGTGAGGAGTCTTTAAAAAAGCATTAAACTCGCCCCACCCCATCCTGTATTTTTCCTTGGACTTTCAAAGGCTGTTTTGAACAACATCTCGTTTAGCAGGTGTTCTGATGTTCAGATAAAGTTTGTTCATATTAAATGAGTAGAGTTACTTAACTAAAATATATGGACTATCCATTTGCCATTCTCCAGCAATTGTCTAAAATAAATACATCTGCCTTCTGCTCTTTGCTGAACATTTTTTTTTCCAATTGGTGGGGGACTTGCTGAAAGCAAATAGATTAGTTCAGGGGGAACAAAAAGCACCCAGCAGCATTTATTATGGCACCTGAAAGTCAGTAGTGCATACTATTTTTCTGAAAGTTAATGAAACATATAATTAGAATTCTCCTTCTGATGTTTTTTGGGGTTTTAACTATGGAGTGTATGCACTGTGCAAGCAGAACAGTTAAGCAGAACTGTATCACTACTCAGAATTGGAGCAGTTAGCATGCTAAGAAGCACACATACTTTTAGGTCATTTCTGTTTCAAAGTGCTTGTATCCAAGGCTGTCTTCTTTGATGATAAACAGTGCTTTTGTTTGAGACTATTTAAACTTTAAGATGGACAGTTTTGGCATTTTCATTATCCTGTATTTCTTCCTTTCCTATTACAAGGATGAAGAAACCAGAATATTTTATAGGTAGACTGAACATAATTTGTCCTACATGATATTCTTTTATTTTTATCTGTAAGTTCATATGCAGCTAAAACATGCCATTTTTAAAACATATTATGTAAAACCTCCCTTTAATGGAATTTTTATGTTATAAGGGTATTGTTGTTAATGAACATGTTAAGGTAGTGCAGACTTTGACAGACAGAAAGAATAAATCCCACCCTGCAGCATCCCCTTGGACACATGGCAGATGAGTGAAACAAAACAGAGACGTCCACAGAGATCTTCATATGTGGTTGCAGTATAAGGATTCCCAAAGATAGTTCAAAACTGGCTGTATTAAAATCCAGTTCCTTTGGAAACCAGAATCACTTCACGAAAGGATGACAAGTAAAAGCACTTATCTTAAATTGTGAAAATTTGCTTTAATGGCTATTGCTACTGATGAGAGAATCTGTATTAATAATTACATCTGCTTTGGCAAGGCATTGTGAGTGGTATGAGCATCAGAAGATGTTTAAACACTTGTGATCAGATAGATCACAAGTAAAGGCTGAGAAGAGATGGTGATATCTGTCCAGGTGCTGCGAGAATGGCTATACAAGAAGTCTGTCATTCAAGTAGCCTACTCAGATGGGAGATTGAAAGAAATTCTTCACCTGAATCCCATCAGACTTAAACAAGAAAAGAAAGGAACAAAGGGCTGGAGAGAGATCTGGGTGAAAGTGAATAATTGCTTTCATGCAGATAAAAGGGGCCTGACGTTGAGGGAGGGATATAAGCAGAGTGTTAAAGAGACTGTACTGCCTTGGGTGTAGGTGTGGGGCTTCTGGGATGTTAATTTATTTTGCTGCAAGGCTATGGAAGAGTAGTGTATGAATAAAAAGTTTGTATGACTGAAGCAGGTGAATGAATTTGGTTGTGGAGCCAAGTATAATATCCAATGGAGAGGCAGTAGGAGTGTCTTTAAGGTCAAAAAGGAGCTATGGAAGAGAGGGGGAGCAAAGGTGTTTAGCAAAGGCTTAGTGAGTGCACAGGGTTTGGGTTAAAGCTGCTAACTTTTTTCCAGGGCCAAAGCTCAGATTTCTTTACTGGACAGTAGTAGGTATTTACCCACTCTATTCAGCTGGTAGCATGTGTGCCTATAAATAAGGTGATCTCTGTATGTTACACTGTTGAATATTGGGCCAAATGGATACTGGATTGCTAGGTTCATAAGTAAAGCCTGGATCTGTACTGTTCAGCACTACTGGAATGGGTAGTTCCAATAGCAAAAAAGAAAAAGATCTTCCTAAAGCCACATTCAAGTCATTTCTGCATAACAATAACGAATTTTGTGATGGTGTGAGGTACAAGGAACTTTGGATCTACATCTGCAAAATCCTTGAAGCAAACAATAAGGTTAGTCCCATATATCACCCAGCCAGCCATTTACGAAGACAGACATTTGTGTGGGTGTTCAGAATTAAAGTTAGGAGAAA
>VYZV01028333.1:0-19255 GCA_013401275.1 Pandion haliaetus | reverse complement strand
AGTATAATTTAGGTTTGTTGTTAGCTGAGGTACAAGCGCTAATATTCTCAGCCTTAGTCTGTTTTCACTAATTTTCTCCTTACTGAGGTGAGCTAACATCTGACAAAAGAGGTTTTCCTCCATTAGATGTGCTGTATCTGTTACCAAGTCTTGAACTGGTGCTCACAGCCTAGCTGGGGCAATGTCTTACTGGGTTTCAGGGGGTGGCAATATCATGTATATTATCAAAGGTAAAGAAAAGCAAAAAAGATTGTAAGTAAAACTACAAAGGTAAAACAAATATATTGTCTGCATTACATGAAATCTCACCTCTGTTCCTACCTATTAGCTGAGGATTTCTGAGGTATGTAATATTTTAATTTTTATCTGAAAAGTTTTGTCCAAAGTGCGTTCTTTCTCACAGAGTGAAGCTTCAGAGATAGAACTTTTTGACTGTGTTTCAGTGACTGCTATTGTGGAGTAAACTAGAATACTGGAATATTTCCAATATTAATTGTTGTCTGCAAAGTTTCACTCTGTCTCTCAAAATGCCCCTATTGGTTAAGGAGCCTCTCTGGGTAGTGACCTTTCCTCTGTCCCTTTAGAGTTAGTGGTATACTCACTTTTAGAATTTATAGCAGTTAGAGAGAGCTCTGAGACCTTCTACCACTGCTCTTTCTTCTCATAAGAATTAAATTACTCGGAACCTTTAATTCTAACAATTTGCAGATTTATACCTTCAGCTTTATATGAAAAAAGCTAACTTTTTTAATATGCAATGCTCTGTCAGCCTAGCAGTTTGAGTTGTGTTTGAGAGAGCTTCATAAAATTCCTTGCAGTATATAGTAATAGGATATGTGATACCTTATATGCCTTAATTTCTTTCTCAGACTTTGAGATTTGCATGCATTCAGGGCCTGTGGAGTTGCACATCTAAGTTCAGTGTGATGTTAATAATCAGATTACAGTGTAGATGCTTTTCAAATGTAGTGTATATACCTGACCGCAAAGCAATTACTTGAAACTGTGTCTTTATGGAGCTTTTAACAAACTTTTAAGTGTTTTAGATAAATGAAGTATTTCTTTGCTTGTTGTTCATAATGCCACTTAGTTTAGAACTGTATTTTTTTTAAAGAATATTCTGGGTTGTATCTCATGTTACGAAGTTAGCAAATTAGAAGTTTTGAGGTGTGATAGAAGGAGTTTTATAGCCTTTTTATAGTTACAGTCTTACTTCTGTTCTCTCTGTTTCTCCTTTTTTTTAATATATATATATGTATATATGTATGTATGTGTATATATATGTATACATACACATGCATATGTATAAAAAAAAATATTTATTGTGTCTCCTAGTTAGAACCTGGCTCACTTGATGAAACACAGATTGCTACAATATTGAGGGAGATACTCAAAGGACTCGATTACTTGCATTCAGAAAAGAAAATCCACAGAGATATTAAAGGTAGATTGTTTTTTATTTGTATTATAATAATATTAGAAGAGCTTATGCAATGTAAATGAACACCCTTCCAGTGTCAAATGTCTTAATTTCTGCTATTTCCTCTTCTTTATTCCAGCTGCTAATGTATTGCTATCTGAACAAGGAGAAGTAAAACTAGCAGATTTTGGAGTAGCAGGACAACTAACAGATACACAGATAAAGAGGAATACCTTTGTGGGAACACCATTTTGGATGGCACCTGAAGTAATAAAGCAATCAGCATATGATTCGAAGGTAACGTATTTCAAGGCGTTAGGCAAAGTCCCTTCCTCTTTTAACTTGAATTACATAGGTTGGTCTTGAGAATGTAGCTAATAACTTCGGCTGTGTCTAGACAGGTGTATGTTTAGATGATAGCTAGTAGCTGGAAGCTGTTTAGTTTCCTAGTGTATTAAGCCCATCCAGCTGGCAAGAAATATTACAATATTGACAAGTACATCGTGTCACCTTTTATCCCATGCTATTGATGAGTATTTTTGATGGTTGTTTAAAAGTAGAACAGAGCAAATATATACAAAATGTTAATATGCTTCCACTTGTTTTTAGAAAAAAATAGCAAGACTGTTTTGTAGGTGTGAAAATGTTGTTTGAAAGTGCTGTAACTCTTCTGTGGAAGAACATGCTGCAATAGGTCTATGCTACTCCCTGACCATGTTGTTTTACATATTCCATACAGGGAGGGTTTAATATTTAATGTCAGATTTACTTATTTGTAGATATTTACATTACACAGGATTTTGATTTAGCAGAGTGGTACAGCCACATACTGAAATCACAACACAAACACAAAATATCAATTGTAATATACAGTTGGGTCACAATAGGAATGTGGTTCCCATTACTGGTCTCTGTATGCTCACCAGCATGGCACTGGTTGGTGTCCCCAGTTGCCAGGAAGGAATACATGCATTGAAGCCAGCTCAAGCCCATTGCTCTTTTCAAAATTCATCTTGTTGGTCACTCGCTTTTTATACTTCTATTAGGCTGAGTACATGTACACCTCCTTGCTGCCCCTCCCTTCCCCCTCCCCATGCTGGTTTGGCTAGCTCAGTAAGACATGGCTCTACTGATTATATCGGTGAAGGCTATTTGCACAACCCAGTGACCCAGTGGTGCAGCTGTGTATCTGAAACAAAGGTCACCCTCAAGGCCCACTTGTGTTGAGGTAAGGTCAGCTTTCTTTATGATAATTAGCAGTCATTCCTTATGTTCTTCCCTGAGCTCATCTTTCTTGTCCGTCTCCTCTGATCCCCTTGTAGTGATTTGTTGATTGGTCACATCTCCATGCAATGAGACAGGTTGGTGTGTTTCCTTCCACTCCCATGCGTGTAAGGAACTTGCCAATACTGACTCTGGCCTAGACTATTTTTAGTATTACTTCCTTTCCTAGTTGATATCTTTCTCTAGAAAGGCTATTTAAAAATAAATAGCACAGCTCTGTAGAGCCTCTAGATCCTTAAATGACCCCAAATTCCCGATTTGAAGGTTGAGTAAGCTGTATTTTTTTTTTTTTTTTATTTTTTCTGTGGATGGTGGTTTTTGTTTTGTTTGGTTTTGGTTTTGAAGTGTTTGTAGTTGTTTTTTTGTTTTGTTTTGTTTGGGTTTGTTTTGTGGGTTTTTTTTGTTTGTTTGGGTTTTTTTGAGATTTGGCTTCTGGGAATGATCTTCACTTGGACAAAGCATGATTCAGTCTGCAAGTTTTTAATTCCGTCTGTTTCAGTCTACAATGTCATGTGGACATAAAAAGGTCTTGGATACTTGATGAGTTCCCTAGAAGGCCAGAGCTCAGGTTTTGGATGAACTAGAGATACTTATTTGTGTCTGTGAGCCTTTTGGCACTTAGAGACCGGACTAAATTTTACAGACAATAGTTTTGCTGTTATTGCACAACAACCACTTGAGAAGGCCTCTTTATTTGAAGATAGTATTATGCATATGTGAGAACACAGACATCCAAAGCTAACCTCATTTTCCTTTCATGAGCTGGCCATGCTTGAGAGGTGTTAGGCATACTGTCCTCTTCATAGCATAGTCCCAGTGAAGTGCAAGCAATTTCCATTACGTAGTTGCTGTGTTACCCAGTTTTGTTCTTTGTCCTGGTGAATCCTCTTACTTCCCACATGCTGATGGGTTCCCAATAAAAGCTTGAAAGTGCTCTGTAACACTACCTTGGGCACAGTCCACCTACTTCTTTCGCACAGTTCATCTGCTTCTTTCCTCATTTATTGTATGCCTCACACCAACTGTTAAATTATTGCTCCTTTTCTGATTGGATTGATATCTTTGCTCATGCTGACTGCTGAAATAGCACAACTGTGCAAGGCAAAGCAAAACCCAAGTTATGACATAAAACTGCTAACCAGGCTAAAGGAAGGCAGATGCATCCTGAGGTCTAACATTGCTAGTTACTGCTGTGAAGCTTAAGGTCTCCTGTGGATTCAGCACTATTATCACTTGTCTTAATATTATGGGCAGTTGGTGGATTTCTTGACCATTGCTTACACTATATTATCAACATAACTCATGCAAGAACTATTCTAGTATACTGATTTCCCCTTGAAGCAGTTTTGGATATTAAGATAGAGTTACACCTCCTCTGAATTCAGATATGCTTCTGAGTTAACCATTCTGTCAAACACAGATTTCAGAATCGAAGAGACAAACTTCTGAGGAATATCCTGTGTGAAGCACTTAAACTGTTTTAACCAAAAGCATTTTATCTTTATTGTTTTGGCATTACTTTATAATGCTTTAACATTCCCTTAAAAGTCTCTTAAGATTGTGGAAAAATAATGAATACTTAACATAAGATGTTGATTTTGAATATAGTCTTTATTTTTTTTTCTCAAACATATGTTATGGGAATGTATGTACATAATAACTTTTATCTTTTGTTAAGGTAGAGAAGCAGGGTTTTTTAATAGATAAAAAGTGTGTGCATTTTTTAAAAATGCTGTTTTCATTCAGGATTTGACAAATGCATACATTTTGTGTATTTTTCTTTTAAAATATGTGAAACTTAACAATGTCAAACCAAGTCCCAATCTATGTTCCCAGTAGTGTACTCTCGCGATTATGTGAGGCTTTTTAGAGTGCTTTATGCATATGAGACCTGTGTATTCATTAACTTCTGTACAGAATTTGCCCATTCCCTTCTTGCTTTATTCAGTCCCATTCCCAAACTGGTTTGTGTCCTTAAGATATTCCTATTATTCTTTCTCAGACCTTACAGTGTAAGATATATTTACAAGGCATTCCAACACTTGTCTTTATTGCCTAAAAAGTAATCAAGGTGTGTCATTTTTTACATAGGAGCTGTTGAAATTATAGTATCTATCAGACTTTTGTAAGTGGTAATTCAGACTGTTATGTTTGAGAACATGGGATTTCCAGAGGGCCTGTGTGAGAGAGTAAGTTAGCTATAATGTGCATTTTAATCTGGTCAGTAGCTAATCTGAGAGGCTGGCTTGATAGAAAAAGGTAAATAAAAAAGGAAAAGAAATTTGAAAAAAAAAAAAAAAAGCAGGTGGCAGCTTTAATGTAACTATTATAGTCATGTTTTGACATTTCACTATTTTTCCTCATGGCTGATAGTTTCTTCAGCAGCTAGATTTTATCACCCCCATGGGTTACTTGGACTTTAAAAATAAACTACAAGGAAAAATGAAAAATAAAGTTGAAATTTTTGCTATGCCATTTATTTCCTTCTCTCCAAGCTATTTGTTCCTTGATATAATGTCCTCATAGGAACATTCCCTTCTTTCTAATTCCTGTTATTTTGGCAATAGTTCTTTTTCTTCCTGCTTTGATTCCTTTCTTAATCTGAAAGTCAGCATCTCTTCTTATCTGCTTCAGTTTTTCCCATATCTAGTTCTCTGTCCTTTCTACTATATACCTTCTAATAGAAAGGACATTTTAATTTTAAAATGTTTTTCTTTTGTACATAGCCTGTTTTCTTTGACTTACAAGAGCTTCAAAGTCAGGCTACATTTTACTCATGAGGATGGAAGAGGAAAGGCTTATGGCAGTGCTGCAAAATACATTAACTAGTGATTTGCTGACTCTCATCTGAACCTGGAAAAATAATTTTTCTTCAAGGTTTGAAACTGTAAAAATCATAACATGTGGTAAAACTTAGTGATGAGATAGTGTCATCACTTCTTAAGGTCATGCTTCTCCTCCCCATTTGGAGGACTGATTTGCGCCTGTTCTGGAGTTTCATTGTCACAGACAAGCACATCCTAGAAATGCCTAGTTGGATACACATGCAATTGGTACTCACATCCCTGTTTTGAGATCCTTTCTTATCTATGAAAGGAGAGGTTACAGTTCTGGAGGAAATTGGGGTTTTTATTCTTGCTGCTTCCAACAGGAATGGGCTTCCAAAACCCATCTTGGACTTCAAAGAGTTCAGTGTGCAGCCATGGTTTGTTGAATTCTCATTCATTTTTTTGTGGAGGAAGGTCACTAGCAGTACAAAGTTATAAAAACAGGAGGAAAAAAAGGAAGTATTTATATATATGTGTGCGTGCATGTGGATATCTATGCACATGTACACATATAAATTTGATTTTTTTATTCTTATATATACACATGCTCCATCTGTGACTGAAAGTCTGGCAGAAGAAAATCTATCCATTTTTAAGGCTTAACACATTCCTCTTGAGAAACTGAAATTCAGAATAAATTGGAAATAATAATGCTCAGTTGTTAACATGAAGACTCATCTTTGCAGGTGATGTTTTTCTTTCATAACCCAGAAAAGCTTTCCTGATAGAGAAAAGTTACTCACAATTATACTCAGACTTGAGGAGAGCTTAGCTGATAATGCTGTTATTAAGATAAATGAAACTCAGAGCTCATATACTTATGGTAATCCTCGGTGCTCAGTGCGAGATGGCAGTTCTGTAACATGTTAACAAAATGTCATTTCATAAATTCAGTGGTATGCTAATTGACTCAGTTTTTTTTTCCATACTTACTTGCAAAATTAAGTAACTAAGCTCTTAACAATAGAATACTGTCTGAACGAGGAAGAAGGAGCTTCTTTTTAGTCAGGTAATGTAGCTATGATAGTGGAATGGATGCATACATTGCAGCGATCAGCCTGTAGTCCTGTATGAGTTAGTCAAAGATAACCTAGGTATCAACTGAGCAGAGACAGATGGATTAGAGGGACACTAAGTAAGGACAGTAGTGAGAAATGAAATCTCTATCCAGTCCGTGGAAATAGATCCGTTTACAGTGCATTGAAGATCTAAATGCTCTGTTTGGGAGTAAAACCAGACAGCTCACTTCAGATCTTTCCTGTTTTCCTGAGAATAAGTCTTTGTTGTTCTTTCACTTCAAAAGAAACAGAAAAAACAAATCATAAATATTTTTAATTCATATCTTGTCCTTTGGAACAGATGTTTCTGTGAAAATTTTTTCCTTTTGCCTTTCTGAGGGGTTTGTTTATCCATTCTTTTGACTTTTAGGTCTACTGTTTCAGCAGAACGTAGAGAATTATGATGCATTACTTCAGGCAGATTTGGCATTAGGATTTGGATCTAGAAAGACAGTGTTCCCTAGAAAGAGTAGCACATTTTGATGATGAAAACCTATGAAACAAATGTATTTAAATAATCTCCCCTAAAAAACCAATATGCATATTGTGGCATCCTGTAACAATGTGAATCCAACTTTTCAATGAAATTAAATGGTAGCAGATCCAGCACTCGTCTCTGCTGCGTTACTGGATTTGTCCCTATAACTTGGCAGTGAGCCTTTGGATCTACATTTTGCATGTGCATGACTTAGAGAAGTTTGATTTAGATCAGGCCTTCTTAGCCTACAAGACATGGCTCACAGGAGAAGGTCTACAAAGCAGATCAGGTAGTAAAGTGCTGTCAATATTTCAGAAGCTACTTGGACCAAATACTTAACTGGTTGAAATCTTGGGTTGAAAAAGTTGAATAATACTGCTCTAGACTGCATTTCTCTAGTCTGTGAATAAGAATGATATATTCCAGTGTTAAATTCCAGGAAAATTATATTCTAATGTATTAGATTTCTGATGGTTGTGCTAGCAGATGCTTGTTGAGCAAAAATCTTGGGCATATTATAACACTTTCCTTTATGCCAGTCTTTGAGTCTTGCCCCATATTTACATGGTGTACTTGGATATGGTGGATGAAATGCTAGTTTATAACAATCTACCATTACTTTTAAAAAATGTTTGTGTTTCAAGTTCAGTTATAACTGTGTTGGTGTAATAGTATCGATTTTAAAAAGTTTTAAAACTCTCATAAGTAGAACTGCTTTATGCTATAGAGTAAAAACAAGCAAGGAACTCTGCGTACCTTATTTTATGTGCTTAACCACATAAACCAGACCATGATAACAAAAACAATTTACATATGAAATTATTTACAGTAAAGGTTTAAAATCTACCTTTGCAGGTGTGTTGGTTTTGGATGGAAGAGAGTTAATTTTCTTCATAGTAGCTAGTATGGGGCTGCGTTTTGGATTTGTGCTGGAAACAGTGTTGATAACACAGGGATGTTTTTGTTACTGCTGAGCAGTGCTTACACAGCTAAGGTCTTTTCTGCTTCTCACCCTACCCTACCAGCAAGGAGGCTGGAGAGGGACAAGGATTTGGGAGGGGACACAGATGGGACAGCTGACCCCAACTGACCCAAGGGATGTTCCATACCGTATGACGTTATTGCTCAGTAATAAAACTAGGGGGAAGGTGGGCTGGGGGTGCTGCTCGGGGACTGGCTGGGCATCGGTTGGTTGGTGGTGAGCAGTTGTTTTCATTTTCATTGCTTGTCTTTCTTGGTTTTATTTCTCTTTCTTTGTTATTTTCCTTTTCATTACAATTTATTACAATTATTTTATTTTATTTCAGTTATTAAACTGTCTTTATCTCAAATCACTAGTTTTCTCACTTTTACCCTTCCAATTCTCTTCCCCCCCATCCTGCTGGGGTGCAGTGAGGTAGGGGCTGTGGTGCTTAGTTAACCCCAGCTGGCAAACCACTATACAGCAAGTAACACTGTTTCTTTTCTTTCTCCAACCTCATCTTAAAAGCATTGTTTCTTCAGGCAGATATCTGGTCATTGGGCATAACGGCCATAGAACTTGCAAAAGGAGAGCCACCTCATTCTGAATTACATCCAATGAAGGTTTTGTTCCTCATTCCGAAGAACAATCCACCAACACTGGAAGGAAACTTCAGTAAATCCCTGAAAGAATTTGTTGAGGCCTGCTTAAACAAGGACCCAAGCTTTGTAAGTTTCATCTATTTGTCAATGTATAGTAGAGAACTTGGCTGGTTTACATGAATTACATGAATAAGTGCAGTTCAGCTTTGCTAATATGGGGCAACATGTTCACCAGCATGGTTTTTTTAGATACTGCATATATTTAGTATCTCATTCATATCAAGACTGAAGTCTGGATTTCTTAATCTCTTTATAATGAGTCATTTAACACTCTCAAATGCAGTAAAAAGGAAATTTTTTTTTTTTTTTAAGAGACCTACTGCAAAAGAGCTCTTAAAACACAAATTTATTTTACGAAACTCAAAGAAAACTTCCTACCTGACTGACCTTATTGATAGGCACAAGAGATGGAAGTCTGAACAAAGTCATGATGACTCCAGTTCTGATGACTCAGATACGTAAGTTTGAGTTTGTAAAATACCCTTTGTAAATATAGGAGCCAAGTAGTTATTTTTAGCACATATATTCCTGTGTTCTGTTATTTACAGTTTTTCAGCTTAGCAGCCTTGGTAAACTAATGAGATCTTGACTTCAGTATTGCAAGGGATTTCGTGCAAATAACAGTCACTGAGAGCAATTCTTCTGGCCCACTCTGTACTACCTTCTCTTTTATGTAGGTTCTAGGGTCTTTCCTAGACAGGCCAACTGTTACTCCTGTTGTGTGAGCAGAAGGTAGTCCTCACCCTGCACAGCCATGTAGCAGTGTGCACATGTCCCCTAAGGAGGGGAGCTGTGTCCTTGATGTCAGGTTGTCCCTCATTTTGGCTTGCTGAGTAAACAGGCAGAAGCATATCCTTGCACATAAGATGGGGTTAGTGGACAATGCTTCCATGATAATGGGGTTTTGGGGTACAAACCATATTACTGGGGGTTTTTTTTATAAGAGGTGGTTGTTTCTCCCCCCCCCCACCCCCCCCAACCTTCCAGGAAGGTGGGGCCATTACAGCATTATAGTCATGAAATGTCAAATTGTTTACTAAAAAAGGAGATGTGGTATAAATATTTCCAGATTTCTCTCCTTTCCAATTTTGACTTCATCAGATTTTGATGGAGCTGTTTGATAGGTTCATGAGTTCATTTCCTTAGGAAACCAAGTTACAGATAATGACTCAGTTAAAAAGTTAACTTTGTTAGTCTAAATGTAATTTTGAAAATAGTGGGTATCATCAGATTACACACTTTTGAAAATCAAGTGAAGGGATTGCCACAATTTATTCACAAATGGATTAAATTCCTCCTAAGAAAGAAAACACAACTATTCTCTGCAATTGCAGTCTGCGTGCTAACGGCAAGCATCAGGCTGGCTATGATTTCTTGGCTGCCATTACAGCTCTATATTTGTCCTACATTATTAATGGCTTCATGCCTTCCAGTGATCACAGTTCCAGCCCAAAACCAGGTCTGATTTGGAAGGTAAGTTACTAGTCCTGCAACTGGTCTCAGATCAATTACTAACTGAACTTTGAGGTTACAGTTCATTGTTCCTGTGGAATGTCAGACCAGCTTTGATAGCTTGGCATGGGAGAGTAGTGGAACTAGAATGGTTATTTTGAAACAATTTAGTGTTCTGTCTAAGCCCGCTTTCCCCTCCTTTGCTTCCACAGCACCCCTTGTATTACCTTGTATTGGTAAAAGGGTGAATTGATTTGGCATGCTGGAATACTAACTTTCCAAATCAATACATATTTTTCTGTTGGATGAACTTACTAGAGCTAATGCATACAAGGAAGGTAGACCTACCTCTTTTAGTGACACCCAGCCGTTCTATGTGACTTCAAGCAGAAATCTTGGAGAATTTTCTACACTGATCACATGCTTTTTGACTTGGTAGGCTGCTCTAAAATACTTTTTGTACGATGGCCACTAGATGCCCTTTAATTGGTGGTTTTCTTGCAAATGATTCTTAATTCACAGATCAGAAAGAAATGAACTTAAAGGAGGATATTTATGGTAGTGAGAGGAGAAATACAATGCAGTGACTGATTAGTGTCAGCATAAATATTTTTGTTCTTTTAATTTAGCAGGAGTTACGGAAAAAACCACTATGCCATCCACAAAAATGAGGCAAAAGATTGATTTATGGTGATGTAGTTTGTGAAAGCTGTGTTGCATCTGTACTTTTTTAGTCAACTTTTTTGAAGTGGGAAATTTACCTTGCTATCGGGCTGGGGATGAACTGTCTTCCTCAAAGGTATTCTAAGCTAGTGTCTTAGCTGTTTTTCTAGGCAAAAAAAGTGAATTAAGTCTTCTAATTTTTCCTCCCTTCCCTAATGATTTGAGGTACTCTGTTAAAGCCAGTTTTCAGATAGCAATAGAACACTTCATGTTACTTGTTTTATGTAACTTGGGGAGAATGTTTTCAATCTGTAATGCCTCTCTTTATTTTTGAAGTTAATTTAACATTTAGTGAAGTATCTTGGTTTCATTTTTTTTAATTTCCCCAAAAGATTAATTGCAATACTTTTCATACTTGTCTTTATACTTATTGGCTTGCACAACAGAATCCTGATTTTGGTCTTGACTGCAGCTTTTATGTTTAGCACATATATTGAATGAACGTNTTGAAGTGAACCAGATGGCCAGGCTTCAGGTGGGAGTGATTCAGGAGAGTGGATCTTTACAATAAGAGAAAAAGACCCCAAGAATCTAGAGAATGGAGCAGCCCAGCCTTTGGAGTTGCAAAGAAATAAGGTGCTCAAAATATTGACTATTCTATAAGGAGATAATTCTTGCTTTAATAATTTAGTGGGGTGATTTTTATTTCATAGCTTTAAAAGCATTTAAACTGTAAAACTTAAAGAACTTTTGCTAAAAATTTATATTCTACAGTTGCCCTTCACAAAACATTTTAAGTAAGTCTTGAAATTTGGGTATTCTGTAGATGTGTCCTTCTTCTGTAATTTGTGGAATATGTACCAGAATATTACCACTGGGGTAAGACCAGGCATCATTTTATTAAATATCTTCTTTCTGTAAAGTAAACTTAAACCAGTGCAATACAAAGCTGGGGTTTTGGGGAAGGCATTCAGGTCTTTTAGGAAAAAAGACTACAATGTAGCAAAGAATAGAATGTGCCTGTGTCTGAAAAAAACCCAACCCACAAACCAGAAAAACCCAACCCAGAATAAGGGATGTTTAGGAGCTGCTCCATCCTGCTCCATTGTATTTTCTGCAGCCTGTGTGGATAGGCCAGGTGGTTGCCACCCTGGCTCTGAAAAATCCGTGTGTATGCTCTTACCAGAACTGGAGAAGTACAAGAAAAATACTGTATCATATGGGAGGAACCTAGTAAATATCAGCATGTCTATGATTTAGTACATGCTCAGTAGGATTGTGGTGGGGTGGGTTTTCGGTTGTGTGTTTTTGGTGGGGTTTTTTGGTTTGTTTGTTTTAAATTTTGAGCTTGCATGTATTTGAGGTGCCGCAGCCTCAAATTTTAATTCAGCCTCCATTTTCCACAGTGCTTTGGAACAGTCTGTTGTAGAACATTTTAAATACTTGTATATACACAGAAGCAGATTTTTCATAAGGTGTAGCATGTTGGAACTATCTTCTTCTTTGATTAGAAACAGACTACAGTGAGGATACTTTTTTTCAGAAATAAAATTGGTCAGAATTTTGTTTTCTTTAAAGGAAAAGGATATCCCAAAGAGGCCTCTTTCCCAATGCCTGTCTACAGTTATAGCCCCTTTATTTGCAGAGGTAAGTTATTGCTTTAAAACTTCACAATTCCAGGATTTATGTCTCTGAAAAACAGAAAAATATGATGAGTGACACCTAAGGTTTCTACAACCCATTTGGAACTTGATGTGTTACAGTTTTAGCTGTACCCTTTGCTTTCATGTATGTCTGCTTTTGAGATCTTTGTTTTGCTTCTAACAATATGTCATATGCATGGTAGCAACATCAACCATGCTAGCCTAAAACAATGAACATCAAAACAAAAAAGGTATGTAGATGTTTGGATTGCAGCATTCCATTTTTTGACACTGCTTTATCTCTTTATCTGTCATTTTATCTGTTACAAATTTCACATTCTTCAGTGTTCCAAGGTATGGCTGTGGACCAGATCAGCAGGAACTTAACTTTTGAATTTCCATGTTGAAAACTGTATTTTGTTCCCATTCTGAATTTTATATTTTTTATATTTGTTTTTCCCAAATAGTGAAAAACAACCTAAAAAAAAAAATCATATGAAAGCGAAGCCAAATATTTATGAAGATGTGATTATTTTAAAGAGTTGAGAACTCTTAAGAAACAAAACCTCCCCTCTCACCCTAGCTTTGATATGAAAATTTTTTGTTTAAATAATGATTTCAATCACTGTGTTACAGAAAAAAAGAGAAATTGTTCTAAAAAAGGGTGTTGTCTTAATTTTGTTCTAATGAGTAAAGTCCTGCTTCAGAGGATTATCATTGAATTTTTGTATGCTGCTCATTAAGAATATTAAGTGCAGTAAAGCAATTAAACTTACTTAAAGGGGATGACCTGGTTATTCAGAGTCCAGTATTAAGTCAGCCTGTCATTCTCCTACGTAAAGTGGAGAAATGCTTTAAACTGGGATTTTTTGGCATTGCCCATTGCAGTTCTTTGTGTTACCCACTTGCTTGCCTCTGTTCAAGAATTTTCTTTCAATTCCATACCCTTCCATCTCCCAAACATTTTTCTGGTTGCTGTGCATCTCTTTTTAGGTCTTACTTCTCCTTTTCCAATACCAAGTACGATATAGGTCCTGCATCCACTGTCTTCCATGCTCCATCCTGCTTTTTTATCCTTTCTTTATTTTTCATTTTCTCTCCACCGTGCCCTTTATTACCTGTCTTCTAGATATCTTTGCTCTGGGTTCTGCCTTCCCAAGGTCTTGCTAACTAGTTGCTGTGTCATTCTTTCCCTTTCTTGCCTCCCATTTTCATTTTCAAGGCCATTCATCATCAATTTTCATTTGCTGATCCCTGTGGGTATATGATTCCCCTAGCATTGCTGCAGCAACACAAACATTTTTCACTGCAGTCCTTACTAAGTTTGCCACTTACTTTCATCTCTATAGTGTGTAGAGGCTACAGAAAAATTTTTCCTCACATACTTGTTTGTTGTATCTTTTCATTGTATGGGAGAAGACTCTTGGTCTGGTATCTGCTGTTTGGTTCATACTTTAGATTCCTCTTCTATGCAACTTCTGGTGGATAGCCACAACTGTCCCAAACTGTTCCAAAATCTCATTGCAGGGTTTCCTTTTTCTTATGGGCATTGCTACTGTCTCTGCTGTCCAGAGGAAGCCTTACGTTACATTTTCAGTGTTCCATTTGTTTAGCATTCAAACCACAGATATCTGCACCTTCAGGAATTATTGCTAGCTAAATTAGTGAGTTACTCCATGGAACACCTCCAAAAAGAACAAAGCTGGCTGTTGAGAGCTTTTTGTTGTCATGGAGGCTTCAGAGCTTTTGGCACAGAAGACAGGTGTAAAAACCAACTGCCGTCCCAAGTAATCTTACAGGGGAAGATTGTGCCCTGCAGCCTTCTCTTTCAGTTGAACTCTGATATAATTTAGGACCCTTGGCCAAAGAGGCTTGCTCAGCTATGGGGCCCTGCCAGTCTGTGTTGCTGGTAGTAATCTGAAGCTTGGTGCACTTCAGCAAAGCAATTAAAAGAACAAACAAACAAAACACCCAACCCCAAACAAAACAAAATCCCCAAACAACAGAAAACAAAACACACCCTGAAAATTAACAAAGTTGTCATGCTTGTCAGTTACTTGTGATCTTCAGTGACCAACTACCACCCTGATACAGTTTCTCTCTTACCAGAGGACACTGGCTGGTGACTCATTCTGGGTTCCTTTTTGAAGGCAGGAGATCTGGAGGTGTCCCTTGTTGTAATGTTCCCACTATTGTCTGACATCTTGTCCTCAAGCTGTGACTTCCCAGTTTAGACTAAGAAAGGGTTAGTTATTACTGGGAAAAGAAAAGGCATTTGTGTCTTCCTGTTACGTATGCTTTGTATGCAAGATCTCACTCTTGAGCATCCTGGATGTAATGAAAAGAGAACACAAGCAGCAGCCAAAGAGTGCAGAAGCCTTCCTACTGCTGTGGTTTTACCTCAGCTGTTGTACACACAGAGTCATCCTGATTTCAGTTATGCTCAGGAGGGTGCCCTAACATTACCTATAAACCATTGCTAAACGTGGAACTAGAACAATGATTATTTCCTTTATGTTTTCCCGTGCAAGACTCAGATTCCTTTTTCAAAGAAAAACCTTTCTTCAATGCTGATGGCAAATCTTGAGCTGTAGTTCCTGACCCTGTTGAAAGTCCACTTCAGAAAGTCCTAAAAGGCCACTTCAGTGCATTGTTTTGGTTTCAGTCCAGCCGGTAACAAAGCACCACGCAGCCGCTCACTCACTCCCTGCCCCCCTCCCCTGGCCCCAGTGGGATGAGGAGAAAATACAAAGGCAGGCTCGTGGGTCGAGACAAGGACTGGGAGGGATCACTCCCCACTTATGGTCACAGGCAAAAGGCCCAACTTGGGGAAGAAACAAAATCGTTTTAATTTACTACAAATCAAATCAAAACAAGGATATTAGGAAGGAAAACCAAACTTCAGAACAACCTTCCCCCCCCTCCTTCCCAGCTCAACTCCATTCCCGGTTCTCTCTCCCTCCTCCCCCCGGTGGCACAGGGGAACAGAGGCTGGGGGTTGGGGTCAGCTCGCCATGCATTGTCTCTGCTGCTCCTTCCTCCTCAGGGGGAGGACTCCTCACTCGTCCCCTGCTCCACTGTTGGGGTCCCTCCCACGGGAGACAGTCCTTCACCAACTTCTCCAACGTGGTTCCTTTCCGCGGTCTGCAGTTCCTTACAAACTNGTCCTTTCCGCGGGCTTCACTGCTCCAGCACAGGCTTTCCCATGGAGTCACGGCCATCTTGGGGGGCCTCCACTACCCCGCTCCCCTCCCTGGGCTGCAGGGGGACAGCCTGCCGTCTCACCACAGGCTGCAGGGCCATCAGCCTCCTCAGGTGCCCCTCCTCCCCCTCCTTCTTCACTGACCTCGGTATCTGCAGAGGGGTTCCTCTCACATTCCACTCCCCCCACTCCCTGCAGGTTCCCCTTCTTAAATCTGTTCTCCCAGAGCACTATCACCGTCACTGATGGGCTTGGCCTGGGCCAGAGGTGGGTCCGACCTGGAGCCGGGGGAGCTTCCAGCAGCTTCTTAAAGGAGCCACCTCTGCAGTCCCCTCCCCTGCTACCAACAAAAACCCCAACCTGCACCACACAAACCCGTAACATGCTTGGACATCTCTGAAGATCTTCACTGCCACTTTGTTCCCTCCGGAATGTCTTGTACTACATTGAACTCAAAATCGTCTTGATCTAGTAATTCTGCTTTCTGCTGCTTTCTGGGGATCATGCTTATTCCATGTGACAATCCCCCCTGCTCTACTTTAGTAGGGCCAAAAGTGTACGCATGCCTATATTATATCCCAGAAAGTGGCACAAACTTTCTGTTTGTTCAAGCTAAGCTTTCTTTGTTACTGGCAGTAATGGCATAAAGGCAGACTCGCTGTAGGTCCAGCTTTCAGAATGACTCTTAAATTAATTGAATAATTTGTAGAGAAATGTGTAGAAAAATATATCACTGCTCTTCACTTCTGTGTAAACAACTCAAGCTCTTCAGTCCAAAGCACTCATAAACCCAGTCAGCTTCCAACTGGGGTATTTTGTTCACTAGTTGGTTTTGTGGGATTTTTAATTTTGTTTTTTCTCATGAGAAATGACTTTGATTCCATCTGTTTTAAGAGTATGCTGCAAAGCCGCTCTTGACAACAGCTGCGGTGATAAATGTGGAGAGAAACTTGTAAATGCAGACATCCAACCTGCTGGGGAAAGTCCGGTCCCTGAAAGAAGGCCATGCCTTCTTTCACCATTACTACTAGTAACATGACACTTTCTTCCAAGGAAGCCCAGACCCTGCTAAGTGTTTTGAATGTTCTTTAGTGAGTTCTGAGAAAGAAAGTATTTTAGCAGCCATACTCAGCATGTTACACCAGCTGCTACATAAGTGAAGCACTGAGACCTTCCCTCTCAGCCCTCAGTTCCTGCCTAATCACAGGATCCTTTGCTTCAGCAGGAAGATGAGAGAGTGCTCAGGGCACCCTGTTGGTAGAGTTGACAGGGTGAAAACATTTTCCAATAGTGCTTGCACAAGTGCATCTGCAGTGTATATGTATAAGCTATAGGTGTTCAAGTTTGTATACTGAGTATGTATAAGCAGCACATACTGAAACCAAACAGCTACAGGTAAATAGTGCATCTTTCTTGGGGTACTTTGTCATAATTTTTGAATGTGAGCACACTGGAAAGGTTATGTGAATGACTGAAGACTTATGAAGATGAGTGACATCCTGATAACTACTGTGAAGACTAACTTCAGGATGAAAAAAGTCTTCAGGATGTGAGGGTGTGTTGCGTTAAAGGGTAAAGGAATTTGGCAGAAAATGAACCCCCTTGCGTTCCAGCTTATCCTCAGATGTCAGAGGGTCTGGGGGCAGCTAGGTTTAGTTTCTGAGTAATGTCCAATTCAGCGCTGTAAGTCTGGTCACATAACTGTCACGATGACGGATGTACTTATAGCACACTGCGCTCTCGGCTTAGCCGCGTTCAACACATGAGAATTACCAGACTTGGGGAGTTTGGTTGTGTTACCTAACTATCATGACTAGATTAATGAGCAGCACAGTTTATTAAAGCAACAGTACAGGTTCTTTTGGATTGCTGGTGATACATACACTGTCTGCAAAGCACATGCAAATGTTGAATACAGCGCATGAAATAAAAAAAAAGAAAGTGACTCTAGATACAGAGATTTGTAAGTTTCCCAGGGAAACGCTCTGTACAGCCGAGTGTTCGAATCTCACCCAGTAGGTGTCCCTATGGGGGGGGAAGAGAGGCTCAGCCTGTCGACTGGTCCCAGAAGTCAGCAATGTCCTCCTGACTTGTCAATGATGGTATCTTCCCTAACAGCTGTGTTCCTCTTTTGGGGTCTTTTTATACTATTTTTCTTTTTAGGTGGAGCTTGAGTGACTCTAGTCATACGTACCTTTACTTTGGTTGGTATAAAGTTCTCTTGCTTTGCTTTTAAAGGTACATGCTAGAAAAAATTCAGAGTGCATACTCTGTGGGGGGTGGTTGCACCTTGGAGGTGGGTAGCTTTTGGGATGGAGGTCTGTTTTGGTATTATAATAATATTATAATAAGCAAAGTTCACCCAAAGGACATGGTGTTACATGTCAGTACCCCAGAACTGGGCATGTGTGATATAAGTCAGAAGTAGGGCATTAGGTTGACAGAACCCCCATTATTTTAACTACTTGCTTCAGTGGATTCAATGCATGGACAAACTGTTCTTGTTCCTATTGTTCCAGTTCCCTATCCCTGTGATCACAGAGCCTGGCTGCGGCATCTCCACTCCACTCCACCCTCTGTGTTACTTTCCAGAGTTAGCACACCAAGTTTCCCTGGTGTTGCCATCATCTAAAAGTTGCAGGTTATGTTGCTTGGGGAACTACCATGGAACTGATTCTTTATGTGTCCACTGCATTCCACCCTGGAGGTTCACCTTCCCTTGAGGGTGTGTGTGTGTGTGTGTCATATCGATAAGTCACCTCTAGCAATCATCCCACAGGGTGTATAATGAAAGTCAAATGTGAACATGAGCGCTTGTTTCCTAACAAACTTTTGCATTGTTTATAGAATTATTTATGAGTATCTTATTAATATATCTCTTCCTGCTTTTCTTTCAGTTGAAAGAGAAGAGTGAAGTGTGTGGTGGTAACACAGATTCCATAGAAGAATTGAGAAAGGCTTTTTATTTAGCTGAAGAGGCTTGTCCGGGCATTGCAGATAACATGGTGTCACACCTTGTGCAGAGGCTTCAGAGGTAATGAAACTATTTCACTAAGGGTTACAGAAAATTGCAGGTCTGATTCTACAAGTATTTGACTAGTGTTAAATTGAAAGAATTAATTTCCATTTATAATAAAGGAAAAGAACACTTGTGCTTACAGTTTGTACAATTGTGTTTGCTTAGAAAAAAACTTAATCGTATCAGCAGTTCTAATTTCTAGCTTCAGGTGATGGCCCATATGTATGTTCATCCTGTTAGTGTGCATATTGTGTGTCAAATGAGACTGGACAGCCTTTTCCCTTTGCAGTTCCTGTAAGGGACACTGATGCTTTCTTAGTGTCTGGATGTATGTTGCAGAGGCTGCCCTGTGTCACTTTTAATTTCTTTTACCCACTTTTGATAAATGGACTGTTCAGTTAGTTTGTGTTTCTTTCAGTCACATAGTAAATGGTTCCTTGTTCATTCATTAAAGATAGTCTGTATGGCCTTTTCGTGGTCCCACCAAACCTAACATTTTGTATTACTTCAAAAGGCCAAATTTCATAAGAGACTTTCTAACTGCCTAGGCTAGGAATATATTCTTAACAAACATTCAATTTCCTG
>VYZV01028332.1:53575-83080 GCA_013401275.1 Pandion haliaetus | reverse complement strand
AGTTGAAGAAATACCGTTATGAACCAATGATACCTCAAATCCTGAAACAATGTGGTAGTCTAGGAAACTAATTTCCCAAAGTGCTATTTCCATTCAATTTGGGTATATATTGATTTTGTTACTATTTTGAATCCAAACAAGAAGGGATTAGATAATGCAGCTGGTTGACAGCAATTAAATCAGTTCATGATTTGCTTTGTCTCAATATGAACAATGACGGGCATGTCTGCTAAAAGTCCAAATTTCTCATTGGTTTGAATGCTGCTAGGATCAATCACCTCATGAGATGATTTATAAGGCATTTTATTCTTTTTAACACAGGAGGAAGTTCTTCAAATTGCAAAGTGTGGTTCTCCTTACAGATTAACAGCATACCTGCAGCACCGGAAAGAAAGATAGATGTGAAATGCAGAGCTCTGGTAAGATTACTCTAATTGTTTAATTTTACTGCATTAGAAGAAAAATGTAATTTTTATTGTTGGTCCACCTGCTGTCACAGAGGATTCATCAATTATATTAAGTGACCACACACAATCACTTTTTGAATAATAAACCTCAGTACTTACGAAGACCTCATTTAAGCTCAGTGGTATGAACTGAAATGAATGCTTGCAAAAAAGTGTCTTCTTTCCTATTTGAATAGTTACATTTTTATTCTGCTGACATCTGCTTCTAATTTTGGGTCTCAGATAAGGTTGAAGTCTATAAAAACTTTAAGCAGTTTCTGTATAGTCCACAACAGAATAAGTACCATTTGGTACTCTCCTTCCTTATGCATGCTATATTATTAGTCATTTAGATTTCATTAATCGTTAGAATGTATTTAATCATATTTGTATTACTACATAAATACATACTTTCACTCTTAAAAATTAGTTTTAGTCATTTTAGAAGAATGATTATTAAATAAGTTGTATGTTTTAAATTCCTTAAGTATGTAGTAATAAAATAACTGTTTAGTATGTTTGCTTAACTGATGTTTTTATTCTCCAAAGACTTGTAAATGTATTTATCTTTGAATTATGCTTTGTAAGGTTTTCAGATCTAATATTTTTCTTATCTTCTGTAAATGGATATTTCTTTTACCATCTAGATGTCCTGCTTTCTGCATGAATTGTAAGCAGCTAAGAAATACTGACTTTAATAATGGATGCTGGTAACAGGTTCTATGAATAGAAATGACTGGTACCATATTTTGCTGCAGGAACATTTCTGCAAATAAAAATACGTGATACAAGTACGAGGGGACTACCTCTTCTAGTAAGAGATGCTGGGAAGGGAGAGGAGTCTCCTCAGTTGATTTTACATGTCAGCATGTGTTTATGTGGGGGAAAAAATCCAAACTAGTATGCATTTCTAAAAATATTTAAAATATCATTGTTCGTATCATCACTTCTGGTTTGTTCTTCTTTCCTTGAAGTGTAGTATCCTGAGTGTGAACTTCTGTAGGGCTGAGAAACAAATTAATGATGTTTTCGAAATCTTGGTGTTGGGTGAGCATGGTGCTAGGGAGGTGTCTGGTGCTAGTAAGAAACACAAAAGCTAGACTAAAAGAGTTCGTGATTTTGGACCTTGAAAAGAATAGTGCAGGTTTTCTGATCTGAAAATACTGTTAAAATGGTAAAAGGAAGAGCTAGATTTAAAGTATATTGACTCCTATTGTATAATAAATTCTCAATGTGCATTTTAGCTCTGCCTATAATTTTTAATCTAATTCAGATGAAAATTTGCAAAAAACACTTACAGTAAAATCCAACATACTGTTACAATGCACAGGGCACTGAAATTCTCGACCTGAATGGGGATAATTCCTTTCTAGGAAGATAAAGGAGGTAAAGAAGTAGGTATACCTCTTCTTCAGATCTCTGTGGAAAATCTCGTTTAAAAAAATTTTTATTGATGGATTTTGACGATGACACAAAGATTTTTGACTAAAAAGTAATACACATGGTTCCTATTGCAGAATTGCTATTACTGAATTGAGTGGCTACATGCCAGGCAGTTCATTCTGGAGTGGGAGAGCTTTCTGTCTCTAACGTAAGTGACTGGGATTATCCTAGCTAATGTCTCACTATAGACTGTCAGTGTGACTCTGGTAAAAAGAACTAATGCAGACCTTGACTGCTAAAGAATGGTCAAATACAAGCAGAGAGCAAATAATGCTGGTGGTACTGCTATTAGAATGTTGTTCACAGATCTGGTTCTCACAGGTTAAGAATCATATTGAAATACTGGGAGAAAATCAAAGAAATCCACTAAAAGCATGCGGGACTGGAAAAGCAGGCCTTGTCATATGAATGCTAAGTATCTCTATCAACTTAGTTTGCCAAAGAAAAAATGGAGAAGGAATGTGATCATTCACTAAAGAATATTGAAAAGATAGTTATGGTGTCTCATCTTTGTTGACCAACATATACCAACAGCTAGTGGCCAAAAATTTAAATCTGAGAAATATTTAACCTTGTGTGGAATATCCTAGCACTGAGAACAAAACATTGGAAGATCTTACTGGTGAAAACAGTAGACAGAGTCTTGTAAAGCTGAGGACTTGAAATTGCTTCAAAACCTGATAAATTTTTAAAAAGCATAGACTTCTGGTACATCTACTACATCAGTGAGTCAGATTTAATGAATGCATTGATATCTTTTTGACCTTGGAGTCTGTCTTCTTCCTTCCTGGCCCTTGGGAAGAAAAGGATTAGCAACATTTAGTTTAAAATACTAACACCACTGCTTTTGGACAGTAGTTATAGCTGTATCTCATAGTCAAATGTAATTCAAATTTATCCTCAGCATGTCAAAAGCACTTTTGCTGTCTTACACAACTGATCAGATTTCTGAAACATCAGAAATTGGCTACAGCAGAGGTAAAGTTGGCAAGACACAGTTTTAAAAAGAGCAAGGTGTATATTAACATCTTGCTTTTCTTAAATCAAGACATGTGGCCCCAGTGACTACCGGCCTACAAAGAGCGATGGAGTCCCCAGGGAAGTCAGGGGTGGTGGGCATCCCAGGACCAGTGGACAGCATGGAATCATCCTGACATATGTCATCTGGGTGCCACGAGTGCTGTAGACATTAACAAGACTTCGATGCATATATTTGCTTGCAGATTCCAGTTTTGTGTTTGAGGTTTGGAAGTGCTTTAGGCGAACTCAGCCTTTTGTACTTCATAAATGAGTGTCAGTTTGAAATGTGATGCCTGTGACAGGATGATAGTTCATACCATATGAAAAGGGGTGGCAAGATGTGTGTGTCAGAGTTCAAACTGGGTTTGTAACTCTGTAGATATTCTGACCCTTACGGATGGCCTGAGGCAGTGGCCATCAGCTGATGTTGCAAAAGGAATCCTCTGTTGAAAAGTGAAGAAAATGTTGAAGAAACAAGTAGGTCTACCTGGCAGCATCATGCAATTGACGGTAGCTCAGGTCTAGGAGACAGGACAGAGTTGCTCTCTTTTGCTTTCAGTGCACAAAATCAGCAAAAAGGAAATACCACAGTTCTGTCTGTACTGCCACCCCAGAACTTATATGACTTTAAAAAGGCATTGTGCCACTGTCCTCTTTTTAATACACAATTCTGACTAGACTCATGATCCTGATTTGGAACAACACAGGGCTTTCCAGTTACATTTATCTTTGGTTTGAACTGTTAATTCTCTGTCTTACCATCCTTAACATGCAAAATTTCAGTCTCAAAAGGTATCTGCAGGTATGAAAATGTATCTGAAACACTTAGAGATAATTTGGTTTAACTCACATTTTTAATAAAATACAATAAATTTGCATTTTTACATTGGTGAGACCAGTCTCACTACATATCAGTTTTGGGTGTGTTCTTTCTTTCAACCTAAAATTCAAAGTGGAGGTTGAATAGTTAAATGGATCAAACCCAGTTTTATGCTGCTCAAGTTTTGGTAAAACTCTTTTGACTTGTCATGGCTGAAGGCATTTAAGCTTGTATTTTGCTAATAAACCAGATTATGATTAGACTATTTAATGGAAATAAAAATATTGAGTAAGTGTGTCATATTGAAAAAGTAATTATTTTTAAGCTCTAATCTAATTTCAATTAGTTTAATCACTGTATATCAGTAAAAGAAATGTCCTTGTTTGAATAGAATGCTTAAAAGGGTTTTGAAATGGCTGAAAATGTCATTTTTCAGTAGGCAGAAATTTGCCACCTCTACAAGGGAAACCTACTTTTGTTTTCCTCCCTCCAATAACAGCCAAAAAAATAGGGAAAATATGGAGAATTACACTTTTTTGGCCTTTTTCAACTTTAGGTATGTATTATATATATACACACAGAACTATATATATTAATTTATATTAATTATATATTAGCTGTGCTAAGGTTACATTTTCTGGATCAAGTAGAATGTCTACTAAATGCATTTAGAAATGGAGTAGTTGAATGGTAATTCCAATAAATAAAAGATGATGAGTCCTTATAATTAAGCTTTTGTCCTTATAATTAATCTTTTCAACTGTTATCCTTGCTTGCTGACAGCAGAATCACTGTATATTAGGATAAGAAGTTAACTTTTAGACCAGCTCATCCAGCTGTAAATAGTAAGTTTGGCTACCATCTTGTCCCAGATATAGCTCCATTAAAATGAGAACTTTAGTCTAACTGGAAGTTTAGATTCAAATCCTATTGTAGTCTTTACTCTTCAATAGATAGTATGGGTTTCTTGGAAATGGATGAATAAACATTTCAGTAAGGACCTCAGACTTTGACCCATAAATTGAAGGAAGTGGCTTTTTAATTTTAAAAGATAATATTTTTTTTCCTAATTTTTAAACATAGAAACCAAATAATTCCTCTAACTTGAAACACATCTATCTCTAAATTGAATTAGGGTGAATTTTTTTGTTGTCCATGTGGCCACTGGAATGCCCTCCACAGACTGCATGGTATGATACAATGCTTTAAAGGTCAATACATTGTTTGAATAATAAAAATATTTTAATCTCTTTTTCTTTTTATATGTGTGTATTCATTTTCTCTACCAAGAAAATGATAATAAAAAAGAAGAAATTGCCTCAGATTTGGCCCTTAATAGTGCTAATACTGTTTTATATTGTTACATTCAGACTTTTTGGGACATTGAACCACTTCCACTTCTCAGCTTTTCTCCCAGATCATCAGTATTCAAGTTATCTCCTGTGTTTGATAAATGCACGGTGACACTATTTTGTAAATAGCAAAATCAAATATTAATTTTGAGTTTCATCATGGTAATTCCACATGCCTGTATTTCCAAGCAAGGGCTGGATCACAGTCTGTTTCTTCAGTTTTCAGTTATTTCTCATTTTTCCCCCCAGGGTCTTTGTTGGGGGGGGAATGTTGTGGGGTTTTACGTTTTTGTTTGGTTTTTTCCCCAACCTAGACAGTTGGGTACACGATTTCAGATTACATTTTAAATAAGTTTAAAATGAATGGGGATATTATGAAGCAGAGTAGTCACATATAAACCACACTTTTACTTTCTGGTGAGGCAGATACATCACTTGGAAGTCTAGTAAACAGATGACAAGTAGTGTTCTAAGGTCAGACCCTCATATAATTTCTGAATAACCTGAATAGTCACAGCCTCAATATTTGTCTTTTAGACCATAAATGAGTATGTGTTCAGTTGTCTTTCCTTTCAAATTTTTTGCTGGGGTCTCTGAAGCATCCTGGACTCTCTGAAACTGAACTCACTGGACTCTCTAGGCACAGCCTATAAAGATTTCAAGAGAGCAGTTCAGACCAAGGTCTGAACCTATGCTATGGACCCTGGACTTGTCTCCAGAGGTGTTCAGAAGTGTCAAGGGAAAAAGCAAGAAGACTATGTACATATATGGTATGGTACTTTCACAACTTTTAAGGGGTTTTACAGGAGTCAGTGGACAGTTAACCCTATCCAGTCTCTTCATGCTACTCGTGATTTTGTAGACTTCTATATATCCGTTCTGAATTACCCCTCTCCAAGATGAAGAGTATGATAAGGTAGTCATCTTAATTTATGTTTTCCATTTGGACCTTCATATTTTACTATTTTAGTATTTCTCCAAAAGTATTTATTTCAAAAAGAAAAAAAAAATTGATCAATCGTATATTAAAAGGAAGAAAATAATTTGGATTTTTAGGAATGCTTGTCTTCTAACAGCTTCACTTGATGCTCATTGAAGTGTGGCTATCAAAACCAAGCTTTCAAAACTTAGCTCGACCAGTTAGCCTTTCTGGTTTCTTATCAGTTGATATAAATCAAAACAAGGATGAGATAAATGAGCAATATCTTAAGAGTAGAAATTTTACTACTTTAAAAAATCCAAGACAACAGAAAAAAAATTAATTTCCATCGATGACATTTAAATTCATTAGGTGAAAAGAAACAAGAGTTGCTAAATCCCATTGACCTTTTAAAGTGATTCATGGCACAGCAGCTCCTTATATCAAAAGTCAATCTATAACAAACTTTCTTGATGCCAGTACTTGACCATACCAACTATTCAAGTAAAATCTTAGAAGTGGTGTTAGGAAGACCTTATTATTTGTCCCACTCTCAAGAATCAAGCAAGCTGTCTCACACATAACCTGCAATTGCTTTTAGGAAGTATTGCAGTGAATATTGAATTGTGAAGCTCTGATTGTAAAGCACTTAAGTAAAAGAGGAGATTTTTCTTTATTTTCTTGTTGTAGAAGAACTTAATTTTTCAAGTAAGAGTATAGCTTTTACTTTGAAGAAAGGAGCGTAACTCTGATGTGTAGTTCCCTCAATTCCTCATCTTCTCCTGCCCAGCGTGTGCATGGCAAACATTCATAGAGTTAAAAACAGTGTTGATCTGCTGAACATGCAGGAAACCGTAAGAAGTATAAATACTTCCCAGCATGGGAATGAAGATTCTAATGGCCAAGACCTAAGTGTGGCTCCTAGTGCAACAGCTGGTAGGGTGAAGTACAGTGTGAGAAGGCTTTAGTTTTTATAGGTAGATCCCCTTCCTATTCCTAAATTTATTCCAACTACTAAAAGGAGGACTGTGAGACTAAGGAGTGAGTGAGATCCTGAACTCGTAGGAGGATCTGGCTTAGCTAAGTTTCATTTTGTGGAACAACAGTACTTTAATTTTCCTATATGTAGTCTCCATCTTTTGTGTGTTCAGATCACTTTGACTATATGTCTCCTAAATAATTAGGGGTTCATCTCTGAATTCTTAAAACACTAGTTAATTATTATAAACATGTATGCAGCTGTAGAAAAGAATGATATGTTGGCTTATTTGCATGAAACATAGATCTTTCTATGTTGTACATGATAGTGGTAATAGTTTCATATCCAAAACTATGAAGAGGCTTGGGGTTAGACCCTGAATCTTCAAGAAGGTAGAATTTTTCAATGGACTACTATGTAGTTGAAACGTAGCTTGCATTTTCTTTGAGTGATTCGGTTTTTATATATGTAGCATACACTTGAGAATGTCCACAGAATAGCTCAAAAATCTTAAGAAGATGAACTGTCCTCTAATCAAGAATGTGTCTGTATTGTTATATTCTGATTAAATAGATGGATTAATCAAGATTCATGATATATTACATCTCGTAAGTGGTCTTTAAGAAGTACATGATAACCAGTTAAGTATATTTTGCAGCCTTCTATTAAATGAAAATAACTTATCTTCCTGCTTTTATATTGAGTACTTCTGATAAATCTCATTGTACTGTCAACCATGTACGGTTTGTGTCTTCTGACAATAGTGGTAATTTTTTATTTTGCCTGAATACCTAATGTTTTGACCACAACCGTATATTGCATCTCTAAGAGAAACAAGACAATATACTAATGCAGTGAACACATAAACCAGATTATAAGGACCTGCAATGATTTATGTAGTAAACCATATAGCTTGCTGATCTGGGTTTTTTTTCTAATCCAGGCCCAGAACACTCAGAAATCCACTCACCACCATTCCAGAAATGAGAAGAACCTTACTGAAATGGAGGGGGATTAGCCACATGCAGGTTTATTTTCTAAGCCCCGTGTATATTAATAGAAATTAGAACAATTGGTGAAGCCTGGAAAGGTTGTAAGGATGCATTCCAGCTGTGAAAGATTCCTGCCTGCCTTGATTGTTAAAGCTGATAAGACTGTTTTTCAGATGAGGGATATTATCAAGTATTGTTAATACTGAAATAACCCAGTCAATCCTAATGCTGCTTATAACACCTCCAACCTTCCCTTACAACTTCATCAGTCTCTGCCCAGCTTCAAACTCCATTTTTTGCCAGCTGTCATAATGAAAGCAATCAATCTAAATTCTAAGTATGTGTGACTTTTGTTGGTGTCCTTTGCCTTTCAGTCCAGCCTGAGAACCAATTCCAACAGTTGGCACTGCTGGCCTATAGGGAACATTTCTCCACAGTCATTAAAAACCATCAGTTGTTCTACTTGTATAAACATTTCCATAGCACTGTGCTGGAAATAATTCCAGTAAGGAAATTTCAGATTTGTGAGGCCTCATTACCTATTCTATCATTTTGAAAAATCCCTCGAAGTTCTGGTTTGTTCTGTGTGATGTTAGGGAGAATGATGTTGGAGACTTGTCAGCTTTGGTCTCCCCCTCCACCAATGCAAATTTCAGGTTGCATTTCGCCCTGACAAAGATCATCAGCTATTAAAAGAGATCAGCTGAAAGCTAGTTCAGGGAAAAAGGGAGTAAATACGCTCTGTGATTTTTGCCTGCCCAGGAATTTCTTCCTTTTTCTTTTGTGAAAGCATTAATGTATTTTTATTTCATTTTGTCTTGTCCAGACCAACCTATGGCAGTCTAACAAATCTCAAAGGCAAAGAAAACAAACCTGCAGGTAGAGATGGTACAGGTTGCAGAAGTGTACTTTCAAATGTATATTTTACTTTTAAAATAAATCTAAATTACATTTCAATAGTTCTCTGGGTTTTACTCTGTTAATGACTTCTAGATAGCACAGGCTAAATCAGACTTTTGTTCATGAGTAGCTGACAGCCTTTCAAATTCTTTATGAATTCTATAAATCAGGCTGTGTCTTTTTCTTATGTATGATTACAAGAAAGATTTGTGATTTAGCATGTGGAACTATAATTTCTGTTGATCATAAGAATACTGTTCACTTCTCAATAGCTGAGTTCTACAACTCTTAAGAGGAAGTGAGAAGGAGCACACTTATCAGCTAGATCTGGAAGTGCAAGTCAGAAAGCAGATAAGGAACAGTTCAGTTTGGAACTGGATTGACCTTAGCACAATGTAGCCTACTGTATAAAGAGAGGAGGAGCCATTCTTTGGATGTCCTTTTCCCTTCCCAAAATCCTACTCTCTTCTTCAGATGGTAGACTGAGAAGGAAGGATGGATAGCAGCATGGGATTCCTACTAGTCCTTCTGCTGGGTCTACTCCTCAAATTCTTCTCACCCAGCTCCAGAAATGATTTTGCCTTCTAATGGATTTATAAGCTGTAGCTCAGAAGTAGTACCTTTGCCAACTCAGTGATGTTTTTCTTCTCATGGGATGTATTGGTTCAAGGAATGGTTCCCCTCAAAAATCATGGCAGATCTTTAGCACTTGGGAATCATGCTTTGGGGACTGTAGAGGTAGAAGCTATCTGTGGGAGATGTCAGTCTGTTTTAAATCCATAACTGTTTTACAGAGAGCCACAACAATAAGGGATAGCACAAAAGATGTGTTAATTTTCTCTAGATAATGCCTCTTTCCTGGCACCTCTACTGCTTTTATTTAATCACTTGAAGGGAACCCACAAAGAAAGATGCATCTGTGTTAACGTTTAAGTTCACAACAGTGTGTTTTTCGGGTGTCTCTCCTGATCATCCCTGCTTACTGCACTTTCATTTATATTACACAGCAGTCCTGGAGTGCATGAGTTGCATCTCTTTTGGGTGTAATTTAACTGGAGAATATTTTCCAGGTGCTCATCTAATGTTCTTCAACCATTAATAGGTGTTTAAGTTCATGGGAGTGAAACAGAACTGCTCATAAGCAAAACATTCATGGACGCTCATACTGTGTGGATGCGGAGTCCTCACCGCCAGCTGTTCTGCTCTACATGTCTACTCCTTTTGTGTCCCGCTACATGCTAATATAGGTAGATCATAGCACCCAAATCCTTGTAACTCTTCCTGTCAAAAAAGACTGCATCATGTTTATTCTAACAGGAGTTCGCTTTTTCTGGGAAGTGCATTATGTCAATGGACAAGTGTAATGTGGAGAGCTTGTTACAAATATAACCAGTGTTAAAGTAGATCCAACTTAGAATTTAAATTATGTGTCAGTGTCTCCTTTATTTTTTTAATTAAAAGTATAAAGCATATAACTAAGAATATTTTGTAATTATGTAAATTGGCAGTTGAAGACAGTGACACACTGTTTTCATAGCTGTGGTACATTAACTTTTCATAAAACCTAAGTTAAACTATAATCTGAATGTTGTTATACATGGCTGGTACTTGGATCATGTTATCAGAAACTGAGTAACCTGAAGTTATGAATCATGCCCTAAGACCAATTTTTAGAATATGCTTTCATAACAGTTGATAGCATAAAAAGTAACATTCTGTAAAAGAACCATGGCAACATTGTTTGTGGAAGAAAAAAAAAAAGTTGGGAAGGTGGTAATTATTAATCACTGTAACTAAAAGCAGNAAAAAAAAAAAAAAAAGAGTTCTTGACAGAAGGGCAAATTATTAGAAATACTAGAATGTGAGTGAAAATCTTTGATAAATATATAGCAGCTGCTGTATAATCCCCTCCTCTCTTCCCTACAGATGCATGAATCAGTTCTGTGATACAACAGCAGGGAGCTAATGTAGATCACAAAATGACAGCTGAGCTGTCACTAACTGCCATTGAACAAAATAGTAAGGTTAGATCTAAAACAAGTAATTAGAGGGGTGTTTCATCTATGCTAGATGAGTGGTCATATATATGAAAAATAACTGTGAAGGGAAGAGAGTAGCCTTGTATAATTAAACTACTATGTCACTTAGTCCATAACTGCTGTGCCTAGCCCTGTGGCTTATGAATCAAAACAAGAGGTTTTTTGCTCAACCATTACACACAGCAAGTCCAGAGAAAAAGTTCTTTTTAAAAAATTTGCTCACTGCTGGTATCTGGAGCACAGAGTGTATAGCTTAGTGAATTAGGTATTAAAAGTAACATCACTGAAAGGAAAACTTAATGTTTGAACTCTGTTCCTTGGATATAGCACTGTAATGATTGTCTTTCTAATCAGTAGAACCTGTGCTAGCTTTTTAGCTCAAGGCAAACCATGGTTGTATAGGCACTTCGTAGGGCTGGGGTTTTTTGTTTGTTTTTCGTTTTGCTTTTTTTTAATAACAATGAGAGGAGCCTGAAAGAGAACAGTGAGAATTTCCCGAAAAAATGTAGCTATGTATAAATTTTTGGACTATGTTTGGAGGCTCTTGTAAGTGATGATCTGTGAATTTTTCTGCAGAAGTATTACCTTTAAACCTGTCCTGCCATTTTTCTGAGTTGCCAAGAAAATAGGTGGTACTGCCACTGGCTTTCCCCTCAGTGATTAATATGAATCGGTGAGTAGTGAGAACTCACTGCTTTCTTTGTGTAACACAAAGAAAAAGGAAGAAGGGATATTTATTAAATATTCATTCCATTCCGGTGAAGTTTGCCCATCTATATAACAGGAAGCTGTATCTTTTACTTAAGACTAATTTGGCAGGCGTTCTACTCCTCTCACAAAATGTGGCAATATCCCTGCTTCTTCAAAATAGTATTTCTGTGTTCCTGTGATCCTGGTCAATGGGGAAGATCCCAGATAACTGGAGGCTTGCCAATGTGACGCCCATTTACAAGAAGGGTCAGAAGGAGGATACTTGGAACTACAGGCCTGTCAGCCTGACCTCGGTACCAGGGAAGATTATGGAGCAGCTCATCTTGAGTGGGGTCACATGGCAGGGGCAGGACAACCATGGCATCAGGCCCAGCCAGCATGGGTTCATGAAAGGCAGGTCCTGCTTGACTAACCTCATCTCCTTTTATGACAAGATGAACCACCTAGCAGATGAGGGGAAGGCTGTGGATGTTGTCTACCTGGACATCAGCAAGGCCTTTGACACCGTCTCTCACAGTGTGCTCCTTGAGAAGCTGGCAGCACATGGCTTAGACAAGTGTACTCTTCGCTGGGTAAAAAACTGGCTGGATGGACAAGACCAGAGAGTTGTGGTGAATGGAGTTAAATCCAGTTCGTGGCCGGTCACAAGTGGTGTTCCCCAGGGCTCAGTACTGGGGCCGGTTCTCTTTAATATCTTCATCAGTGATCTGGATGAGGGGATTGAGTGCACCCTCAGTAAGTTTGTGGATGACACCAAGTTGGGAGGGAGGGTTGATCTGCTCGAGGGTAGGAAGGCTCTACAGAGGGATCTGGACAGGCTGGATTATTGGGCCGAGGCCAATTGTGTGAGGTTCAACAAGGCCAAGTGCCGGGTCCTGCACTTGGGTCACAACAACCCTGTGCAACGCTACAGGCTTGGGGAAGAGTGGCTGGAAAGCTGCCCAGCGGAAAAGGACCTGGGGGTGCTGGTTGACAGTCAGCTAAATATGAGCCAGCAGTGTGCCCAGGCGGCCAAGAAGGCCAACGGCATCCTGGGCTGTGTCAGAAACAGTGTGGCCAGCAGGAGCAGGGAAGTGATCGTCCCCCTGTACTCGGCACTGGTGAGGCCGCACCTTCAGTCCTGTGTTCAGTTTTGGGCTCCTCACTACAGGAAAGACACTGAGGCGCTGGAGCATGTCCAGAGAAGGGCAACAAAGCTGGTGAAGGGCCTGGAGCACAAGTCTGATGAGGAGCAGTTGAAGGAACTGGGCTTGTTTAGCCTGGAGAAAAGGAGGCTGAGGGGAGACCTTATCGCTCTCTACAACTGCCTGAAAGGAGGTTGTAGTGAGGTGGGTGCTGGTCTCTTCTGTCAAGTAACTACTGATAGGACAAGAGGAAATGGCCTCAAGTTGTAGTAGGGGAGGTTTAGATTGGGTATTAGTAAAAATGTCTTTACTGAAAGGGTTGTTAAGACATTGGAACAGGCTGCCCAGGGAAGATGTGGTGGTCACCATCCCTGGAGGTATTTAAAAAGCATGTCAACAAGGCCCTTCAGGACATGGTTTATTGGGCATGGTTGATGGTTGGACTCGATGATCTTAAAGTTCTTTTCCAACCTAAATGATTCTATGATCAGAATGCTATTTAAAATGCTGAAGTGAAATTCTAATACTGTTTTATAGTTGTGCATCTCTAGAACATGGGTTGAAGCAGCTAGCTGTTCATTTCTGCTGGTTTTCTATGGATAGTATGAACAGCTTCTGAAGCAGCAAACGATAATTAAATGGCATGATTAAAATGAGCAGCAAGTGCATCCACACAAACAGACATTCTCAACATCTGAATCAGGAACTTCAAGTAAGTATATAAAACTAGTTGATTACAGATTTGATTTGAAAACAGATGCTGTGCTGAAGTTTGTAAAAAGCTGTTAACTCAGGAATTACTTGCTTTAAGTTACACAATTTTAGTTGACATTTTTACTTTAGGCTAAAGCCCTACCTATTTTAGGTGGTTTGGCCTATTGAAAAAGGAATCCAGATCTTTCCTCTTCTATTTGTATCGGAGTAGGGAATGACTATGTAATTGTGACAATATGGATATATCTCTGGCATATGCTTAATCATCACCCTCACTAGAAAGGAGGGACCAGTGTCTGTTACTGTCTGAAGACTGTTCTTCAGCCTTTTTAAAACAAATTTGCTGCTTGATTTCATTTCCTGGTATAAAGATATGTGAAAATCATTGCAACTGAAATCTTGGAAGACTAAAGAGAAGGTAAAGTCTCAGTGAGCATAGAGACTACATTGCTTTAATCTCCAGAACCATTTGTGTAAAAGTAGCCTAAGGGTCATACAGTTGGCTCCCTGCAGCAGATATTTCTACTGAACAAATTCCAGCTAAAGTTATTTGAGAGAAATGTGGAGTAAAAATTAGCACTACTCATTTCACATTGAAAGAGATAGTGAACATGTAATAAGTATTTATTTATATATTTCTCTGGGATTTAGAAAGGATTCTTAACAAAGAATTTTAACAGTTCAAAGGAACAATCTGAGAAAACAGGAAGCTTTCAAAAGCCGAATTACAATTTGTTTGTAAATATTTATTATTCATTAATTAAATAACACTTTCAGTTATTATGAGTTGTTTGTACATTTGCAGGTATTTTTAGTTCTGAATGTGGAGAACACAACCATATTTTTTAATATTGCCAATTGATAATTATTAAGTATCTTCAGCCATTGACAACATTGTAACAATTTACAATTTAAAAAAAAATATTATTTGGTTACTGTATTTACTTTGGTGCTTACTGTGGATTTCTGAATGGGGAACAGTAGTACAGAGCCTGAATTTAGGCTGATAAATTCAGGTTCATTGTCTCAGATTTTTTTTAGAAAAATGGACCGTAACAGTTACTTTGCCTTGCAAATATTCTAACAACGGATTTATTCAGGTTGTATGTAGTGGTCAAGAAGTAAGCTGGTTCTTAAGTTTTTATGTAAAATGTCTAAAAGGCTGGCAGTTATTGCTTTGAGCACACTTACTCCTAGGCAGCTCTCTATTTCATGGAGAAAATTCTAAGTGTATATTGCTGGTTCACTGAGTCAAGAGACTTTCTAATCCATCCATATGTTTGAAAAATAGTAGTGGCTGTCTTGAGAAGAAGTATCTAATATGTGAGCTTCAAGCAGGTTCTGTACAACAGGAGGTAAGCCAGAGGGGAAGGTCTGTTTTGAACAGTGAATTATTATTTTCTTTTTAATAAAACCAAATGCCTAGAAGCGATTGAGTTTGGTTTCCACATAAACGCAGAGACAATAGTTTTGTCTGTTCTCTGCCAAATCTTTCTCTTTCTCTCTCTCTAAGTCCCTAAGAGCCACATGAGTACTCAGAAGTTGGTAATGTAACCCTGAAACATATACTGCCCGTCCCCACTTCCATGGGAGTTGTTCTTGCTGAGTTTAAACTTGTGCCACTGTTGCCACTTGCAGTGGCTCCCAAATCTGTGCCACTAATGCACTGCTTCTGCACTCTTCAGTGGTGATTTTAAAAAATCACTGTCACAGTCTTCACACTTAACAAGATGTTAACACACAGATCTAAGAATAGGCAGCATGTTTCCATTACTGGTTCCAGCTCTTTCCAGCCTTCATACCTCCTCTTTTTTTGGCAGTCTCTAGAAAAATGAATGCAACAGTCTGTTCTGGGTGATCCATACGCAGCAGATGGTGACTGTAGGATGAATGTAACAATTGATAAACACTTCATTAATATTTACCCAAGTTTTAAAGTTGAAATTGCAGCAGGATACCTTTTTCTTTATAAAAGATATAGGATGAAATAACGGCTCATGTCCAGATACATGAATATGCAAAAGAAGTATATTTTAGGTGATTGTAATGGTGACAGCAGAACTAGTCGGACTTCATAGAGAGACTCAGAGACATGCAAGCGTGGGCCTTGGTTCTGACTGCTCTAATTTTAGCTTTCAGAGGTTCTGGTAACAGATATGTCAATAATAATTTATATTTTGATGTCAATATTATTAAAAACATTTCTTGTGATATAGTGAACTTGCATTACTTTTTTAGAGTAAATACTAAGGGAATGTGTGGGACAGATTGTTAATACAGATACCTCTACTATGTCACAGATGGAAGACAAAATTAATAATGCAGCATTTGTTGTTCTGTGTAAGACAGTAATGTGTGAGTAAACTTCAAGGACTTAAAAGTTAACTTTGCTTGGAGCAACAAGTAACAATGAGGATGATTTCTTTTTAAAGTTTATCTGATCTTTTAAGTCATAATAAGACATAGAACTAGATAACTCTTACAGAGATTATTCCTTCAGATTATATTTATTTTTGTTTTCAGAAAACCTATGAACATTTAAGAATGTCCCTTTGCATTATAATACTGATACTGTATGGCTCCTGAGACTGCAGAGATATGCCAAAAATAAAAGTTGGATTTAAAAAACAAGTGTCTAGGATTTGGGAGAGGAAGGTTTTTATCTGAGGCATTTTACCTGTCGATATGAACTTATTTGTGATTTTCTACTCTTAGAAAATTCAGAAGAAAAAGCTATTCTTAGTACAAACCCTAACAATTTCAGTTTTGTCCTAGAATTATCTCTACCTCTGTATGTTTTGTGCCAGTGATAATTATGGTATCAGTCTTTCAAATTGCAAAGAAACATGCTTCCTTTAAGATCTCTTTTTAGACCTACAGAATAAGAGAGTTACAGTAGGTGCAAGATCTAAGACAGTCAAATTAATTAGCATTTTACCTCTGCTGATTGAGTAACTTGATCGTACGTGGTGTAGCTGAGATGTAAATTATCTCATTAGTATGGTCGTAACAATTCAATAAAATGAAATACCATCAAACTTGGTTACTAGTTTGAAAAAGTAAAGAAGTGCTTCTAGTTAGCTCATACCAGCAGGAGCTGGGAATATAGACACATAGTAGAATATTTGCCTCCACATGTGTAGCAGGAGTCATTAAAGTTGATGGAAGCATTGTAATAATTAGTCATTACTGATGTTCTACCATAGTACCGTTAGGTTCTGATAGGTGGTTGTAAGTTTATTTTTACCAAGTATTTCTGAAATTCTTGAAGCACTGGAACACACTCTGCTGGTCACTGCCTTTTCCTGATCAGTTCTGAGCGGGCTGATACCTCAGCATTTCACTGACGTAGTCTTTATCATGTTTGTAGTTTCATGCCAGAGGAAGCTTTCTGAACTCACCAAATCAAACTTTCAATCCAGGACAGTATGCCTATGGTGCAAATATCAGTTTCAATGCCTAATAGGGTAAATTAAATGCTACTAGAATAAGTTCCTGGAAGTAATTCTGTTGAGTCGCTGACTTCATTATGAATATGCAGAAATCATTAGCACTCACCAAGCCTTCCAAAGTCTGTTCTAATCTATTGGAATTACGAATTTACGGCACTATTGTAACCTCATATAACACTTGAAAACAAATCAGTGAGACCAGCACAAAATAACTGCAGCTAACTGTTTGTTGTAGCATTATATGGGTTGATACAATTAGCTCAGGAACTAAACTTTGTAGTTCTATACACATTCAAAGTCCAGGGGTAATAGTGCACTTTTTTGGTAAATAAGAGATTGACAAAGATTTGCTTAAATACTTAACCTGGCTGACATTCGCAAAGATCTCTGTGGGTAAGTTTTAGTCTAGATCACAGAAAATTATTGAAAAAGACAGGTTTTGCTAATTGGGCAAGTATCTCTGAGTCATGGCATGCTTGAAGAAGAATTGCCTATTACCTTTCTATGAGACGTAACTGACTCTGAAAATGTAGTACTAACTGATAGCTCCCTTGACTTCATTATCTAAGAGCAGTACATTTCTAACTTAGAAATGTTGCACTTTCCAGCGCTTTTATTGAGTGATACTGACCTTAAGTATTTTGTTCTGGCATTGTGGATATGACAGTCTGTGAAGGAGATAGGGCATTCTGAAAAAAAGAGAAATGTCTCTTTTTGAGAGATACAGCCTGGACTTACTGAAGAGTCAGTCATCCAAAATAGCCCTGTAAACACATCTATTGATTTGATTCAAACTATGGTTTCCATCATTGGCACCTCATACATTACATGTATCTGCACAGCAAAGTGACCTATAAGAATGATGAATAGGAGCTGTATTGAAATCTGTCAGTTGCTGAGTCATGCTTTCAAAAAATGTGTTGACAAAGTAGATGTAAATTATTTTTCCTGCAAAATTCTCTGAAGATTAATTTGATCCTTTGTTTCATTAATGCAGTGGCAAATATCTCTTTCCAGATTGGCTGTGGTAACGAATAAGATTAACCTATTCTTACATTTTTTGAGTAGTGTTCTCCAACCTGATTCCAACCAGCTTTGATAAACCAGGTTACTGTATGTAGTGGCTTAGGCAACTGAGCTGATCACTGAAAGTGCCAACTTCACTACAGAGGTTGTCGAAAAGTAGCTGTAATTGATAATTTCTTCGTCTCACACTGCTGGATCTGAAAAGGAAATCTGCCTGTGGTCTCATGTGGATGATGAATTATTGAGCTTCAGTCTACATGGACTCAGAGCTGGCCTTGATTTCAAATGCAAAGGAATATTCATTAAGATATAAGCATAGTTACTACTTCTTCAGTTATGGGAATTTGGGATATTTATTTGACTTTGAGTCAGTCTGTATCCCCTTGTCAGGTATGTTGTTTATAACTATCTTAATATAGCATTTCTCTTGTAATTCAACTCAACTTTGCTACAACTTCTTCTATCTATCTATACCAAACCAGAAACATTATACAGATGGACAAAACTAGGGTACATGGAAGTCCAAATACATGTATATTATTTGGTTCATTAGGTTTCCTATATGTGTTAAAAACTATTGTATTATCACTTTGGTGTGGGTTTCTCAATGTGCATGATTTCTTTTGGTGGAGCTGAGGACATCATAGATAGCTTCAGTCCCAGAACATAATGCTTTTGCAGTCTCCTCCTTTCCTTCAATTTCAGAAAGATGTTTTTAGCAATCATCTATTGCAAAACATCTATTGTTTTAGGGCATTATTACTTAGGCACTAATGTACATTTCAGCTAAAAGAAATTCAGTTCAGTGTGATTTTTATATGTAAATTTATATGTAAATTTACACCTGAAACTCATTGCACTATTAGCCTCTGATATTAAATGTCCCGTGCACATTTTTTTCTTCTAGTTAGTTTCTTGTACTGTAATGGTGATAAGAATGGATTCCTTGCTAAGCAAGTTTTAAAAGTATATGATCTGCTTAAGGTGTTTAGTTCTAGATTTCAAGTAGTTCAATTTGCTGTTCTGATAAAGATTTAACTGTTGATGAAGAGTTGGTGCAAGCTGATATTTTGCAAAGCAAAAATATGCCAACTAAAATGAGAAAATACGGTATCAAGATAATGGCAATGCTGTGATTCTCTGTCATCATAACCCTACATGGAGAGTGTTATCTTGGCAATTAGTTTACATGACAGAGGGAGAGGGGGAAAGGGCTTGTATGGTGAGGGAGGCGGTTCACTTCACAAAGATCTGCTCCATTAACTTACAAGTGACTAGGAAGATGGAAGGACTCAAGACACAGGAGGTTAGGACTTCCATGTGTGTGAATGATCAATGCGAGAAAGGCCCAGCTAAGTGTGCTCATGTGGGTCTGGATTAGAAGTGTATGTGGAGAAGTGCATGAGGTGAGGTGCGTGTTGGAGGCACGTTGCATTGAGCAGTTCAAGAACCAGCTCTGATTTCTAAAAGTAATTTGACCAAACTGGGCTGAACTCTGTTCAGCATGGCCCTGAAACTCTGTCATCAACTCTGCTGAGCCTCTTTTGTTCCAAGAAACAGAAATGAATAATCACGAGGATACAACAGGAGACTTTAGCTTAACTCCTACTACTGACATACAGACACACTGATGGTGTTGCTGAAAGCTCCAATCATTTTGAGCCTACGTAAGATAGGAGGCTAAGATCTATTTTTTTCAATATTGCCACCATTGCAAGTTCAGTCTTTGAGTAAGCAACATTCCTGCCTGTAATCAGGTGTGGCACAGACAAAGAAGGCACTTGTCACTTGCCAGTCTAAAACAATGATTTGGACAAGGACCTACGAAGGGAAGAATTTCTGCTGCATTATCTCACCAGGCCTATCAAAATAACTTTTTTACCACTTACCTGACTTGAAAATTTGCTTCTATCGCAGCAGCCTGGCAAACGTGGGAGCAAGTACAAATGCTTTCCTCTCAAGGTCCATGGACTGGAAAAGCTGCAAACAACTGTAGAGTGAATGTCATCTCCTTAATGAAACTGGATTTTAATTTAAAACAATTGTTCTAAAGCATTAAGAAGTGTAGTTAGTCTCTTAGAAACTTTGGCCAACCAGTGCTTTTATAGACACCTGATGATGGTTAGAATAGGATTATTACTGAAGTTTGAACACAGAGAAGTGTTATGCACAGTAATTTTAGAATGTGTCCATCTTCCTATAGGCTACCTTGTTGAAGTTAGAGGAGGAGTAGTTGATAGTTCAGCGCCGTGTATACATTAATAAAATGTAAAATTACATATTATGGACTTAAATCCTTTAGGTTTAGTTGCTAAAAGAAGGATGTAGAGAATGGGATGATGATAAAATCTTTGCTATAAAATATGTCAGGGAAATATTTCAGCAAACAGGTATAATATCACAAAAGATCAGGTGAGCATCTTCTGAAGCAAAAATCTTAACAGAATATTACATGTGTACATAGGCATATTAGTGTAGGATAAAGTGTAACCCGTCGTTTTTTCAAGTTCCACAAGAATAAATGTTATCTCCTATTTACATTTAATTTTATTTTATTTTACCTTATGTTAGATTATTTTAAATGATCGGCACTGGACGGGAAGTGGATCACAGCAAGTTCTAAAGGAATGAAAACATGACATACTGCACCATGATGGCTCTATCTTGGGCACTGGCAGTCTTGATACAAGCAGAAGTTTGAGGAATGAGATTAATTCTCTTCTGTTTTCAACTTTTGTATTTTTCCTCTGTCAAAATGTTTATAAAAAATGCAACACTGAAATGTGGATCTAAATTAAGGACTATAAATGTGTTTGGAACTTGCCTATGATGTTACTCCTTTGCATTCTTTCTGATAAAATGGTACCTTCAGGAAAAATAATACTCTCAGCATTTGCATGGGCATTTTGTTATTTATCCTAGTATTATGCCTCCACAACAATCCATTAAGGCCTAGAAATGTACACTATATATACATTCTGTTGATAAATATACATCTGCTCTTATTACCATCCATGAAGTAGCGGATCTTTGAAATGTTTATAGCAATTCCAGGGAAATTTCCTTGGAAATTCCAGGGAAATACATAATCCTAGGCAATCATTTTATAGTGGCAAGAGAACATTGTTTTACATTAAGCTAATGTTGGCAATATAAAATCTCCTTTGTGTACAAGGTTACAAATGTTTCTTTCATAGTTACTCCTTTTTTCCTAAATAAGCAGTCCGTATTTCCTTTTTACTGTAAAAGTATTTCTTCAACACAGCATGTAGATGTTTTACTATATAGTTGTTATGAAACCTTTAGCAATAAAATGGTAGATAGATTTAGAAATTTGTTTACACCAGCAAAAACTATTAATCTGAGCTTTAAAATATTTTATGGGAAATTTAAATCCAATCTTACTGATGCAAGGTGCTTGAATGATTTAAATTGTTGGTGTAATCTTACCATCTGTAGAACATTAAATGTGTTTTATGTGTGTTCGAATAGTCATTTTCTATAAATGTAAATATATAGAAATTTACCAAATCATAGGCAGACTCAAGGCAGAGTGAGGCAGCTGTTTGTGGGATTGTAAAGTATTTAATGTTCAGTTTTTAGTGTTTTATTAATTTTAATAGCTATTTTATCTTTTTCTCCTTTCATATTGCAATTTGAATTATTTACTTTTTACAAAAAAGTATATGGCAAAATTTTACTGTAAGAACTAAATCGCTATATGTTAAAAAACCCCCACACCTGCATTTTGAAATAAACTGCTTGGTTAGGGCAAAGGAAAGAGATCAAAATAGGGCTAGAGAGAAATATAGATACAGAGAAAGACATACATATATTTGGGTTTGGATTTTGCATATTTTATATAGATGAACATATATGAATAGTACATATGTATTTTAAACTGCAGGTATGCATCCTGAATTGTGATGGTGGACTTCCTTCATTAATATATTAATTCCTGTCTGTTTAAAGCGTTTTATTTCATAAAATGTATTGGTATTTACACACATAGGGTTCATAAGATGGATATACACAATTTTTAACCTTATAGCGAAGAAGGGGGTCACTGGAACACTGCTGAAATACAGCAGTGTTTCAAGGGCTGCTCAACAATGCAGTGTGCATAGTGAGCTGCCTCTGCCCAATTCCTGATCATCTTAAAGATGTTCCAAGTGTAAAATATGCATATTTATCTAATCAGGCCATAGTTTGGCTCCCTTTTGTTATAATAACTGGAATTTAATATGCATCTTTAATAGTAACCCTGTTTTCCAGATGGTCAAGAAAAGATGATCCTTGCCTGAAGTGTTCATAGACTTTAAAAAGAAAGGTCTGGAGACCGCTAGTAAGGGAAATGGCAAAAAGAAACGAGGGAGGGAATGTTTATTGTGGTGGTGTTGTTTTGATGTCAAGTATTATGGTGTAACTTAAAAATTAAGAGGAACAGATCCTGCAGAATTCAGCCTGAATCGCTTGGCAGCTTGCAAAGTGGACATGTTCAACTGTCTGTGCTTGGCTGTTGGGAGGTGGCTTGGAGGGTTTACCTGGTTGGGACTACGGCAGATCTGCCTGTAAGGTGTATTTTGGCAAGCCCCAGCCGTATCTTGGATGGTGAACTAGCTTGTTAGAATACAGACTCGCCAGGAAGACTTGAACTTTTATTTATGGAATTAATTTTTTTTTTTTACAGTTTAAAATTTGTAAACAAAGTTTACAATTTGAAGACTGGCTGAAATGTCTCTTGCTGCAGCTTCTCTTTTGGATTAGCTCACACATTAAACAAGGATGCATACCGTGTTTACATAAGTGTAAATCATGAGTTAGCATCTTACACTTGCTTGAGAAAGACTTTTTATGTGTAATGGTGCATAATTAATTTTGTGGTTTTTTTTCTAGGATACTATTGGAATTCATATTCCCATCACTAATCCTACAGACAAAATTCTCCAGCTAAGTGTGGTGCTAGAGAATCAATCGCTTTGTGGACAAAAGGCTTTCACTCTTAGGCCCAAACAAACATTTTTGTATCAACTAAAGTTTTCCCCAGCTGTTGTTGGCACTTCAGATGAAAGGTAAGTTTCAGAGTTTTGATACTTGTGGTTCTGGCTCTTGTACTAATAAGTGAACTGCTTTCACTGAAACATCGGTCCCTTGATGTACATGTCACCCTAAAAAAACCCACATAAGGGGTAATAATAAATGGAATTTTTAAAATTTCCAACTTTAAATATATTGTATCCCAAACAGCAGCTTTCTTCTGAGTGGAAAAACCTGACTGACAGGCAGTAGAATAACCCCTAGTTATTCTAGTTCGCTAGAATTCAGTGAACAATGTTTTAGAAATTTACTTAATATTAGAAGTCCCCTCTGAAAACTTCAGACGAATTGTTAGTTTTGTAAATTTGTAAGTTCCATAAAAGGAGTAACAGGTTTTCTTTTTTTCTGCTGAGAAGGAACAAAACTATAACAACGTAACTGAAACCAGGTGAAGAACCTTTTAAAAGTCTTCACATAAATCCATGTAGCTTCAGGATCTTCCATTAATTAACAACGATCTACTAAATTAATATGGAGAGGTTTTAAATTACAAATTTTTCATTGCATTGGAAATCCCAAGGAAACCATGCAGGTATGATAATTAGCAATACAAAGACAAGATGACCTCATGGTCTTAGTTGCAGCTAAACCAGTTCAGCAAGTAACTGAAGAGTGCAGAATTGCAAAGCTTATTTTCCTGGAATTTGGTTAGCAAAGCATTATTTAGTTGAAGGGCTGATTGAAACACAATTCCCTGTTTTTCAATGATTATCAGTTGACTGGCAAAAATATGGGGATGGGGAGGAGGGTGAGGTGGTGGTTTATGAGGAGGGCAGAGACAGATGTGTTCAAAGACCCAGTATTTACCAAGCCAAAATCCATGTATTTCAAAGTTTTGTACAATTTGCTTGTATTGATTTTTCTGAAGACCAGAATAATGGCAGGTATCATTGTAGAATACAGCTTTCAAGCAATACTGTTTTTTAAAAATGAGTACTGTCACCAGTCTAGTAAATATTTTTTTCTGTGGGAATTTGTAGAAATTATGCATTCTGAAGCTGCAAATGAGAATAGACCTTATTTTTTCATATCAGATAATATTTCTGGTATTTTTCAAGTGCAGAATTTCCAAATAATAAAATAAAGATTTGTTTTAACTGGCAAAATTTTGGCCTTAGCTGATTGGTAGGCTGAGACTTAGGGTAATATATGCAAAGATGACATAAAGCACACCTGTACATATTCAATACAATTATGCAGTACTGTACTAGAAAGCTGTCTAATAGCTGCTTTAAATTGCAATAGCTCCCAAGGACTACAATTACAGCTGGACAGAGGTACTGCCATATTATATCCACACTATTATCTTTTTTTCTGAAGGCATGCTCTGTTTCCTTTGCTATGGTAGCAGCTGGGAAGAAGTGTTATAAAAGTGTTTGTGGCAGGTGTACCTTTCCAAATGGATCATTCTTTCCTAAGCTGTTTTATGCTCACTTTAAAGGCTCTGTTGGCACAGAGGATAGTCTGGAACCATAAAGTCAGGGAATATAGTTATCTATCATTTAGAACAAGAACTGGTCCTTAGTGGGTCATGGGTTTGCACAGTGCATTTCATGTAAGTTTTTATATGCTTACAGTGCTTTGGTTTAACGTTATTATGACTCTTCTCAAAAAAACAAGAAATAGAAATCTGCAATAGGAAAGGAATGTGTTAGAATGTCTGTCAGAAATATACTGCTGTACATATCTCACCTAGCAATTTTCAGTCATGACAACATTTGATTGTATATCAAAACAGTGTATTGAATATTCCTTTGAAGCATATCTCTTTGTCATGCTTATATAAATGTGTCTAAATCTATTCCTCAGTTTTCATCACTAGATTGAAAAGATTTTCCTTTTTAAAATCAGCAAATACTATTTCTATTTCTTTGTCCTGTGAGTTCAAAATGGCTAGAAAGAAAATACTGTGACATTGAAACAAAATTAAAGCTTACTCTTGCAAGTTAGCAGTTGAAATGCTTTTGAGTTGTATTTTTGAAAAAAAAAAAAAAAAAAAATCCAAACCAACCAACAAACAAACAAAACCCCAACAAACAACTTGTTATGCTAAAAGTTAAGAAAGATGAAGTAGTGATTTTGTTGCATCAGTAATTGTAAATATTATTAGTTTTGGTAGCTGAATTCAGTTACCAGTAAGAAGTGTTAGGGGAAAACTGGGAGCTAATTAAAGAAGTCACTCTGTTGAACTCATTAGGTTTTTCCTGAATTTTAACCTGTACATTTTTAATTGTCTGCACAAAAGCTGTGTCATACTAAATTTATATATCTGTTTTTAGCGTCATATTCCTGTCAGATATGGTTGGAGAGTTTTGGTATGCACTGAAGTTGATTGTAGAGAAACCATTGCCAACTAGTCTACCTGAAATAGAATGTGAGCTTGGAAAGTAAGTATGTAGTTCATAGTGCTGAACCCGGTCACTGGTTTGAAGTATGATGGAAAACGTGAAGAATTTACATCAAAAAGACAGAATAGTGCTGCATATGCACTATAGTAGTTTGCAGATAATTTTCATAGATATATGTGTAGACAGGTGAAATTCTCCTTGCAGGAAAGCAATTGAAATGGAATTGTAGCCTATATGTAGACTTCCTCTGAAGTCTTTATATAGAAATATCTCTGAAAATACTGCAGGATTTAATCATAAAGATCCATAATACAGAGTTCTGTAGGTTTGTTTTATTTTCTGTTTCTTGTCTCTTTTGGAACTAGGAATATATCTGACAGTCCTGCTTTACAAATGCTTGTACACCAGTTACCAACTTCTAACCTCTCAAGAAATGGCAAAGTAGTACAACTTCTGTCTGGCAGATCCTGGGGCTAGACATGGTTGGAACACTGCACATGTTAAGAAAATGAGCTACTTAGAGCAGACAGAGAAATGAACCCAATTCTCATCTTCCTTCAACAAAATTTAATCTTGCATTTCGATAGCATAATTTTCAGTTCTCAATTTCAAGACAGAAATCAAACCTTTAGGATAAGACTTTCAAGAATGCTGGAATTTCAGTACTGCTCTTCCACCTATTACATCTGCTTACTAGTAGGTTCTGTGGACACACTGCTCTTCTGAATGCTAAATCCCATTTACTTCTGTATATCTTATCTTTGACTAAATCTGTAATTAATATACATTACAGACCTAGCAAAAAATGTTGTTAGAGAGTACAACATGAAATTTTACCTGATTAAATTTCTGTGAGTGAATATATTCTGCTGTTCATATATGATGCATGGATCAGAATTAACTGGCAATGCCTTTGTTACTATGTTTTTCTAAGAAAATCGGTAGGGCTGTCCTTTTCCTGGTTTTTACTTTAAAATTCTGGGGTGACTGGAGTAAAAACATAATTTTTCACTACTATGTAAGCTGACACTGTTAGGAGACAGAAATAACTTTAGAAGTTTTCATTCACACTATCTGGCATTCAGACTTTTCTCCAGCACGCACTACCTGTGAACTATATGCACAAGTGATCTGGCTGAGAATGGCAAGTCATCCTTTCCTACTGCAAATAAAATGTATGTTGGAAAGGATTAACGCCATTAACTACAACATTGCCTGTCAAAACTATCATCTCAAATTCATTGGATTCCATGTTTTATTTTTTCAAATGAGACTTCTTTTCACTTTACAAGCAGATGCATGTTGTCATTCCTATGCATAGGTAAATGAACTCATCTGCATTTGCCCTGGGCAGATAGTGGTAGCAGAACAAAGAAGTACTATTTAGTTTAATTATTAGCAACAGTGGCATCAACAATAATAACAAAAAATATAACAGGAAATCAACAGTAGTCTCCTTCATATATCTTTTTATATATATTATAAAAGAACATAACAAAACTGACAAACTTCTTCCTTTTCTGTTTGCATTATCTGCATATTCTTGGTTTCATAAATTCTCCTGGGTTTTGTTCATTTATTTCCTTCAACACTCTCCTTTTTGTAGAAATTTATTTCTATTGTGTTATTAGCACAACATCCTCATCTTGAAGTGCAACATTTTGGACAATGGCAATTGATGATGGCATTGAGGCTACAGTTAAGATTACTGAGAATTGCTCTACCTGCTGAAAAGATGAGATAGTCCAACTAATTGGCTGCATTAATGTATGCTGAATATGTAAAGGCAAGGCAGGTAGACATTTATGCGTTGTCTGTTTAAGAAAGGTATCAATTTGTTTTGTTTTGAATGGGTGCACTTCCTTGCTATGTTCCCAGAGATGTGGACTGTAAACGTCTTAAGAAGTTTGAAGCATTTCTGGTTGGTCAAGCTTTAAGAGCTTTTGTAGTTCTTTAAGAAACTAACTTCCATTCTACCACCTTTTCCTTGAATGCAGAAGCATTAGCATATGTGATATCCTTCTAAGAATAATGTTTTTCATTATATGCTCACCGCATTCTGTTTGCTATCATACTGAAAAATTTAAGAAATTGTGTCCTTGAACCATCACTTGGAACTGGATTAGGAGCCAAGAACCCATTGATACACTTAGAATCGATTTCTAACCAATTCTTGAAAGAGAAAAGAACAAATTCTAACATTTATCTTATAATCCTTCTTCAGTTACCCTAACATTCTGGGTTTATCATAGTCAAATCTGCTTTTTGTTTCTGTCAAGGTAGATTTAACACATCCTGTAGCATATGCCACTAAGCAAGGAAACCTTTTCCTTGATATTCTCCATCTTCATTTATACATCCTCTTCTGGGCTCCACAGCGGAGTCATTGAGGATGAGTCAGTCAAATGATGTTCACAGTGGTCTTGAATTTACTGTCATATGCAACAACTTTTTTCTAGCATGACCACAGTAGTCAATCTGTGTGGAGTGGAAGAGTTTCTTAATGGATTTTGATCACTTGAAGAATCTCTAACAGTCAAATAGTGGCTTACTGAAATTTCAGATATTCCAACATAGTTTTCCCTTTGACAGTGTTATGTATGAAAGAGACAAGACAAAAAAAATAAAGGCTAGACATGGTAAATGTGAGAAATGGGAATTATAAGTGAATCTGAAGTTCTTGCGTGAAAGTTTCCTGTTATTTCTCTACTGTCTGCTGTTTAGATGTCAGCAATACAATGCTTTGACAGTGTTAGTCAAACCCAAGTCTGCCACTCAGCTGCTGGGGATTTATACTGCTGCATATGTTGGAAGGAGCCCACCTGCACAAAGTTTTATGGCCTGAAGTTACAGTCAAAAAGCTCGACTCAAATACATTCTCTTCTGAATGTTGCTTTTTATATTTTCTTTCTCCTTACTGTTTTAGCTATGATTAACTGACTAATTTTTTCCAGAGGATAAATATGCAGAGCAATCTTGCAGTTGACCTGCCACAGCTTTGACTAGAGGGAATATCCATTAGGTAGAGAAATTACAGCAAAACCAATATATGTAACTCATTTTTCAGACTTTTCTTATTTACTGTTTTCACTGATTCACCTTGAGTCTCTTTTCTGTGTCCCTTGGTGTTATAACAAGATTGTGATTTATGGTCATATATCTTTGTTAAATAATATATTATTTTGATCAGAATAGAGGAATTTTGGGGAGTCTTATGAATTCTTTTGAAAATTGTGGTCTTATTGAAGGTATCTTGTGTTTGTTTCTTCTTTAATTAGAAAATAAAGAAGGACAGTCTCTAAAATAGAGTGCCAGCTGATTTAAAGCATAACATTTAGGCAATCAGCATACTCCAGTTTTGTTCTGGGACAGCCACAATACTCATTAAAATACATAATTTACATGTGCAACATAATGATTTACCATTATGCTATAATGAACAATGCAACAATTGTAAAAAATGAAACAGATTTTGAGTCCATGCAGAGGAAGAAAGAGGAGGGAAGCAGGCAGAACCTCCATTGAAGTGGTTGGTGTGGAACACTTAAGTTTGTCTTGAGATCTCAAGGTTACAAGATGATCAAGAAGAATGGTTACCTAGTGGCACTACATCAAAAGCTATTGGCAGCACCACTTAATTACAAGCTTTTCCTGTAAACCATTGCTTAGACAAAAAGGAGTTACAGATATAATTTATCTGATTACCTTTAATTTCTGTCCAGTGCTTTTCCTGAGGCATCCTATGAGTCCATGAGTCCATGGTGTCGTGGTTTCGGTTTCAGCTCAGTCGGTAACAAAGCACCATGAAGCCGCTTACTCACTTCCCACCCCCGCGCCTGGCCACATTGGGATGAGGAGAAAATCCAAAGGCAGGCTCGTGGGTCGAGACAAGGACTGGGAGGGATCACTCCCCACTTATGGTCACGGGCAAAAGACAGGCTCAACTGGGGGAAGAAACAAAATCCATTTAATTGACTACAAATCCAATCAAAACCAAGGATATTAGGAAGGAAAACCAAACATCAGAACACCTCCCCCCACCCCTCCCGCCTTCCCGGTTCAGCTCCATTCCCGGTGCTTTCTCCCTCCTCCCCCCGGCGGCGCAGGGGAACAGGGGATGGGG
>VYZV01028332.1:34398-53427 GCA_013401275.1 Pandion haliaetus | reverse complement strand
CCATGGGCTGCAGGGGGACAGCCTGCCATCTCACCCCGGGCTGCAGAGCCATCAGCCTCCTCAGGTGCCCCTCCTCCCCCTCCTTCTTCACTGACTCCAGTGTCGGCAGAGATGTTCCTCTCAGGTTTCCCAACCCCCACACTACCGGTTCCCCTTCTTAAATCTGTTCTCCCAGAGGCGCTACCACCGTCACTCCCTGCCTGGGCCAGAGACGGGTCTGACTTATTGGCGCCAGGGAAGCTTCCAGCAGCTTCTTAAAGGGGCCGCCTCTGCAGCCCCCTCCCCCACTACCAAAGAAAAACGTGCCACACAAACCCATAACACATGGATAGACTACAGAATAACAAGACATACTTAAAATTATTTTACTTTTTGGAACCAATTTTTTTTGTTGGCCTTGACACCCTGAATTATCTATTTGACTAAAATGTTTTATTCCAAAGTTAGATCTACAGAAAGTAAGGAAAGAAAGGTGAGACATAAATCTGCAAATTGGAACCTAGGAATAAAAGTGAAGCTGTGGTATCAGAGACACGAGGATTCATTTCCACATCCTCCTATCTAAAAGTTAGGCATCAGGTTTAAGGCATTAAGTCTAGGTTCCTCCTGTAGACTATGAAAAGTGATGCCACATCTTAGTGGTCTACATTAGGACCAATTCTCCCTGAAAATGTTTTTCTCCTTGTTGAGTATTGAGGGAGCTAGACAGTCCTTTTAACCAACTAATTTAAACTAACTTCCTGGCAACTAATGTACAGCAAGACGAATTCTGCCCTTATGAATGACCTGAGTATTAGAATGGTTATTGCTACCAATTTTTATTGCTATTAATCTTTATTAATAATATTAATTAAAGCTATTAAATATGTGTCCATACTAGTGGAAAAATACTAATGCAATAAAAGAAAATTCTTATTTTAAGAAGTACTAATTTTTCAAGGAAGAAAACAAGTGATGAATAATAAAATGCAATGGAAGAAGCTTTATAATTAATAGTCATTGTATATATGTATTTTTTCCAGATGGGTTCGTCTGTACATACCTCTCTTCAATCCTACACATGAAACTCTGGAGCTAGAAATTGTTAACAGCAATCCTAGCAATTTTTCAACTGAGACTGATCCAAAACACTCTGTAAGTAAGATTTCTGTGCATCACAAAGGTTAGAGAAGAGAGCCTTCTTTTCAAAAAATATTGAATTGTGTATCATACTGTGGGTTCAGAACACACAACATAGTCTCAAGGATTAGAGGCATTGTAAGTATGTATTCTAGAGATTTTATAGCTTAAGGATGAAAACAATTAAACTTGAAGAACAATGCAAGCTGAAGTATAGATTTTTTTTTTTTCCCTGGAATGCTTTATGGAATGGTTTTGAGGAGGACTGCAGTGTTGGTTGCAAATAATATTCAGGAGATATTAGAAGGAGAAGTTGTAAATAAACCAGCTGTATTAGAAGCTTCACAAGTTTCTAAGAATCAGCAGGATAACTAGGTAAATATTTAGGTAAGTAGGTAAAATGTTAATGTAAGAATATAAGAATATCTCATAGTCATGGCAGTTATAACCAACTTGCAGGGGCTATGAATAATAATTTGATCGATTTAGCTGCAGGGAAACTTCATATACCTGGAATACCTAGGATAATTTTATTCTCCAAACTCACATTTACCCTGAGACTGGTTTCTACCGAGAAAATCTTCATCCTGCTACTATTATGTACACTACTTTTTCCGCCTCCATCACAGAAGTTCTTCCACCTTGCTGCCTAACATTTTTGTCCTTTCATGGACTGAGAGTTATATAGATTTCATATTTTCACTGAGTTTGCCTAGAGTTCTAGATGGTCAGGATTCTGAAAAATATTTATGATTGACCATTGATTACTAATTAATAGTACAGGTCCCATAAAGGACTCTTTGGATGTTATTAACAATGAGTGCTATTAAATATGTGTCCTTTTTATGATGGGGAGATGAGAGAAGGGAGGACAGATGCATGGAAACTCTTGTGCTAGGGGTTAGGGGGACCTCTTGTTAGGATGTGAATATAGAACTTTTAACGTAAAAAAAGAAAATTAAGAAACCTGTTGCAGACAGGAAAGAAAAGACAATTGCACCTTTTCTAGACATGAGGAAGATAATATAGGGAAGACATACACCAGATCTGTTTTATTTGTGGAAACTGGTATAAGGGTCAGAGGGAGAGAAGAGGAATATTGTAATAAGATCCTAAAATAAAGCTAAAAAGGTAGAAAGTGGACTGTATGGGGAAAATAGAGGAATGCTATAACGTCATAACATGTGCATTTTTGGCTTTCAGAAACTAAACAGCTTTCAGCCTCCAATATAGCAGTACAACAAGACCAAATGTTCTTAATAGGGGCTCTAAAGATAACAGCAAAAGGAGATCGCACTTATTTACTGAACTGCCCTATATTTTGCATACATAGTATTGCATTAAATTAAATGTATAACACTTGAAGTGTTTATTTTAGTCTGTCTTATCTCATGCATAGTAACACATCTTCATACATAATGTTAAAACTCATCAAGTGTTCTTACTAATCATTTCATCAATTGGTATTTGAATAGGAGCTAAGAAACATAATGGATGCAACTATATTAATCATCTAGGAGTATTACACATGTTATGTTTAGGTCATTGGCACAGAAGTGGATTAGATTTAATTATAGTGACTTTTGGTTCCTGCAGATTGCATATTACCTTGTCCAGGAAATTAAAAAGAAAACAAAAAAATCTTCTACCAGCTTTCCTAATTTATTACCAGAGATTCACATATCACCAATAACTACATTACATTGCTTAGGAAAAGACACATTCAACACTACCTGCAGGAATTTTCTTTCTTTCTTTTCTTCTTAATAGCATACTCAGTCCTATATAACATTTATGCATTGAATTCTGATTTACAGCAGTTCTTCCAGTTAAAGGATGGCTTTGGTGAATTTGCTATAAGCAACTACCTAATATTTATTTCATGTGTCTGTCCCTTTTTGAACTTGTTTCTTCAATTGCAGACCCATGTTTGGAGAAGTACTGTGATTTCCTTCACAGTTTTGATAACAAAGGCGGGGCGGGGGGGCAGTGTTTAAATACCTGCTGCTTCTCCTGAATATGTTGCATCCTAGGTTTAGTCCCTTCATACAGCACTGCATTCAACTTCCAGAAGATTACTACTTGTTCTTATAAACTGTAACATATGTTTAAGGTTTTAGTTTATATTAATGCCTATTTCAATGTCTTTGTGATGTGTGGAAGAAGTTTCCCATCCTAGTTATTCAGGTTTCTGCTCTCTTTAAAGCAAATAATGCTTTCTTGTCAGCAGAAAAAAATCTGATTTAAGCGACCTTCAGATGAATGCTGCAATAAAGAGCAAATTATTAGAACAATAGTTTGAAGATGGGATTGTCCAATTAAGATAGGTAATGTTTGAAGAGAATTCCTAGAGTCACTTTAGAATTCTGCATATTCTAAATCAGTAATTTTAATATTACATATAATTATCTATATTTGGTTTTATGTCATCTAAGATGTAGAACTGTTGAAGATATTGGGCTGTCAGTCAGAAAATATCTCAGGTTGATTTATCAGTCACTGAGTTATGTTAGATAAACCAGATTCAACAGAAATTTCAGGGAAAATTTTATCTTTCCTGGAGATAATTGCCTAAAATATTAATCAAAATTTTGACTAATATTTCAGAATTTAAACAAATTCAAATATCATATTTATCATACTTCCACGTGTGTGTAAGTTTGTTCCAGTTTCAGTTTGCAACAGAAGGCATTACTGAAATACCACAAGGGATTATTTTCTATAGATCTGATTCAACCTCAAGTACTGACATCATTAGAAATAGGCTTTCCTGAGGTCCAGCTGAATTACTGTCAAGTACTCCCAAACTTCTGGGTGCTTAATGAAGTCTAAATGAAATTTGAAAGGTTTAAATCTCTTCAGCTTCATGTAAATTAGAAGCAGCTCCACTATCTTCTTTGTAAACTAATGAAAATGAGAAAAGTATACGTATCTTGTTAGCAGCTTTGCAATTGTAGCCTGAAACAGCTCTAAATGGAATATACCATCTTGGTTTTCTTTCAACAATTTTATAAAAGTTTTCAAGGATTTCCTTTAATGTGATTTGGATTCTTACATCTTTTTCTTTTTTTTTTTTAACAAGTTACACCTAATTTTTGTTCCCCTTCTTGTCAACCTTACACTCTATGGGTTAACATCATCTTTATAAATGCTGCCAAATTCTCTAAAAGTTGGAACAGAAGTGAACTCCCAGAATTTTGCTGCAAAATTCCAAACTTGTTTTTCATTATCAAGTTGGGCATTATGAGTTTCTGGGGGAACAGTCATTGGGATGTTGAGTTTTGTGTTTCTTTCCTAACCACAGCTTGCTTTATCTCTAGTAGAGAAGGATTCATGTTCAGCATTTAACAGATGAAAATTATCAATCATCAGTAATGCTATGTTCCCCAACTTACTTTTTTCCCTCTATATAAATACATGGACAGATTTCACATGTATGACTATTATATTTATGCACACATATGTTTATGATGTAACTTAAATGTACAAAAACCTCTTACAAATGGGGTACTGCCAAAAAGAAACATGCTTTCACTGTAAGTCTTCAGCTTGCTATTCTCCTGGCTTATAACTAGCCTAAACTGTTTTCATGAAGCTGTCTTCCATCCTGACTGGCTATCAAACACAATTTTTTTTAAGGAAAAATAACTTAATAAAGAAGTTCTGGCAGAGAGGAGTGCAGTCACAAAGTCTCTGTGGGCAAGATTTATTAGTTTCTTAATGATCAAGAGTATTGTTGTGTGCGGAGTAGAGAATAGAACTTTTAGATTTAATGAAAAATTTCCCTCCTTTGTTGGATTTATTAGAGGAATAATGTATGTGTATTCTCTCAGTCTTCTTCAGACTCAGTTTCTATATTTTATCAGTTATATCTGAGATCTGATGGTACCAATTCACTTTCAGATGAGTGTCTTGGAAGGCACTTGTTTATTTAAAAAAAATGAAAGGCAGGGGATGGGTTAACTTCAGCATATTTTATTGAATGATTGTGGCAAAGTACGACCTTCTTTAAACATGTTGTTAGTGATATTTCTCAATTCTAGTTTTTAAAGCAATTTATTCTTTGGTTTTCAATAGAAAGTAAGTTATTTTTTTTACCCAGCTCTTTATTTCAAAGCAAATTACTTTCTGGCTACAGTAGAACATCATGCTGTGTAATATAAAATGTTTTTTTTAAAAAAAATCTAATGTACAAAATAAAAATCTTTCCTGTTTTCAGAGCAGGCAGTGTGCAGGATTATCATAACTCCTTGTTGTTTATTTAGATTCATTGTGGCAGTGCATATTCTGTCTAATGATAATATGTCAGGTAATGCTTATTGAAAATGGAATTCCAGTCTGTTTTCATCTTTATGGGAGAGTTTTCATTCCAAATAATGTAAATTGCCTAGTGAAATTACTAAAAATTTTAAACTTTTATTTTTAATTTAATCATGTATTCTTATGCTGTGACAACCTGTATTTACCTTGCTTTTTCTTTTCATTCAAAAGTATTTGGGAGGGTGTAATCATTAAGGTTCTTTCTCCATTTGTAAGTCTTCATTTGATAAATGGGGCTGGCTGGTTTGGACAAAGTAGATAGGAACTAGACTGCAAATGAAAGTAAAAAGTCGCAAAAAAAGGTCTCTGGATACTGAGCATGCCCAGGACGTCACGGAGAAATGAGCTGTTGAGGGTTCTTTTAGATGATGAACAGCTAAATGAACTCTGGGCTGTGGGGCAGGTGGGAATGGAGGTGGTTTGTGGGAGGTGACTCTCCCCGAGATCTGTTATTCTGGGTAATACAGAAGCCTTACCAAGGTGACAAGCGTGGGACGGTGGCAGTTGACTGCTGGTGGCAAATGTGCTTTCAATTATGACTCCCCTACGGGACATCCGAGCTTGTGAAGTGTGGGCGATGCAGTGGTGCTGTGCTCCCCATACGGGAGGTGCAGGTGCTGTAAGAGCTGAGGGGGAGTGGGCCCGCAGCGGCCAGACATATGCTCTGTCCGTGAGACCTGCCTACTTACCCTTCCAGAAATGGCTTTTGTCATGCACTGGAAACTGGACAATTAAATTTGTAAAGTGTGAAAAAATACAATAGCACTCCCCTGATAGACAAGACAGTTAATGCCTTCAAACCAATAAACTGTTAGGGCAATATTCTGCTCAATTATTTTAAAACTTGCCCCCCAAAAGAGGAAAATTACATTTCAAGTTTTGTGCGTTAGTTGACCACATCTGAGCTCTGTCCTCTCCTCTGCTCAGTCTAGCTCCCACTGCCGTCAGTAGGAATACCCGTTGTTCAAGGTACACCAGCACCCCAGTCCATAATTGTGCCGGTACCCTAAAGACATACCCAGAAGATGACTGGCAGGACCAGGATCCAGCTCTGAGATGGCAGGGAAAGCCGTGGAGCAGTGAGGAAGAGCAACATAAGCTTCATCAGGGGCCTCTGCCCTGGGCTGGGAGTGGACACCTCTGTCCCTGCTTCACACTCTGGGGCCTCCAGTTTGGCCTCAGTGCTGTGGCCATGGCCAGTGGTCCTGGTGCCAGAGTGGGCCCTCATCCCTGTCCCCGTCAGGGCTCAGCTCGCTGTCTCTGGGTGTGGTGGGACAGGGCTACTGGTGGAAGTCCCCGACTTACTGTGCCGTAAGCTCAAGCCTTCCTCAGCCCCCAGCCAAGCACTGCATCTGAGCCCAGGCGGTCAAACCCTGGGGGTGGGAAAAGGTTGCAGGGCTTGTTGGCGCAGTCAGGCACCTTGCAACTATTAAATGTAGTAAACAAAAGTGAATGTTTTAATAACTCCTGTTCTCACCGGCTGTTAGCGGCTCCTTCTTCCAGGCCTGACATTTCCTTTATAAGAGGGCTTGTCAGTGCCAGCTGTTGTAGGGCGTTGTTTTGACCTTTATTAGTTGTAAATTATATTCATTTTATAAAATACAGCATGAGTGTCCATAATTCCAATAAATTTTCCTTTTATATCTTCTTACATGCAAACATTATTTAAACATGTATGTTATTAAAAGCCTAGTACTTTTTTTAATTAAAAAAAGTAGACGTGGTAATTGTGTATTCAGTGATTCTAGCTGATCATTCTATCAATGCATTGGCATTTTTATTATTCATAATTCTATTCTTTCACTGCTTATCTAGTTCTTAAAAAACATTTATTACCCCATTTTAGTCAGCTACTTTGCTTTTCCCTGTGCTATTGAGACTTGACTAGTATACTTCAGATGAAGAGAAAACTAGCAACATCATTTGCAATGTTAGTTTAGATAAAGGTAAGCAGAAGAGAGACAAAGCACTGGTTTATTAAAACCTACCATGTATTTCCCTTATAAGCCAGTTTGTGTTTTTGGAGATCACTGTGATAACCTTTTAGTCTCATCAGTACGATCAGACACCAAAGTCATGTTTGAATGGTACTTGTGAGAGCCGCTGTCCGTGTCCTTGGAGTGATCTGTAACACCAGCTCTGTAGTTTCTGGGGAATGAACGTGCAGTGACTGCCACTAAGATTGTTTACTGCAATACACTTGCTGCCTTAGCAGCCTATGCGTGCTGGGAGGACAGAATGCATCTGGTGGAACACATTAATCACATAAACATCAACCCTGTAGATACAAAGCACAAAACAGAAACAGACTGAAAAATGTGATTTTTTCACCCCCCTCTTTCTTTTGCTTCTTTCTTGTATTTGTACAGCTGATAGTCGCTCCTCATTCCACCACTGAAGTACCTGTGCAATTCTGTCCATCTGCCCTTGGAAGAGGCAATCACAAGGCATCAATAACCTTCAGATGTTCACAGGTATGATACTATGTTTGCTGCCCACAATACTTGGAATTCAGATTAGGTAATATTTTTAATAGGCAGGTAAGTAAGTTTCAGTCTGTAGGTCAAGTTGAAATTTAATGGCTGGATGAATAATGAAAAAGTAAATGCAAAGATGTTCAAAAGTTATAATTTGTTTTAACCTTAGTTTTACACAGAAATTATTTTATTTACAGTAGTAAAATATGGCATAATTGCCTAGGAGCTAGAATAATAATGCATAATTTTAGCTTTCTTGGTAATTACTTCTGCTGGTTTTAACACCAGAAGACCAGCAATTCTTAGCATTGTGACCTCTGAAATTAAATTTCTTGATGTTTTTCCCAACCCAAATCAAAATTAAATTGTTTCATTTTTTATCTGATCTGAATTTTGGAAGGTCACACACTTGAAAAAGTGACTTCTTCCTTTCAGTTTTTTTTGAAAATGGTTTTTACTTTGAGCATCTTAGAACTGTTGACATTTTTTTCTCTGAATTTTCCTGATTTTAAACAAGTAAATAAAGAAATATAAGTCATCAACATGACCTACTAGCTGATTAAAAATTACAACTGGAAACAAAAACTGATAATATGATATCAATGACAATATTTCATCACATGAGCTGTGGTTGAACGAAGCATTTGCTTTCTGTGCAATTTCCTCTCTGTCTTCTTTTTGGACTTTCAGATATCTTAATAGACTGCTGACCTGTGAATTACTCCAGTTAAGTGCTACCAGGAGTTTTCAGTAGTGTTTTAAGTAATACTGCAAAAGCAAATATTCTTTTATACGAGGAAAATAAATAGTGAAGGAAGTGATGTGACAATTTTTTTTCCTGATAAAGTATGTCGAACAGACAGGTTATTTGTAGGTGGTGTTAACATAGTGTTTATTTTCAGGATGTCTATTATTAAATATTTATTTAGGATAAAAACAAGGAGACAGCAGTTCTCATATGAACAGTGTATATCCAAGGCCAGTGCAAGAAGACAGAATGTCCTTATCTTGTCTGGATCCTAATGGTACACAGAAATCCCACCTATATTTAAAAAAGAAAATAGAAATTCTTTACCAAATACAGAAGCAATAAAACAATAGAATGATTCATTTAAACTTTTCAGGATCAGATTGAGACCTGCCACTTGAATCTTCTCATCCAGTGCATCTCCTTTCAAGTAATGGCAAATCTCCAAGTTTTTATCTGCAGTGAATTTTAGTCAGTATCCCATCCTTCTATCTGCTTTGTCCAGACCCCTTTAACCATTTCAACATATTGGTATAACCTTTGTAATTTCTTAGTGCTCTTTTTATGCCTGAATCTTTTGAATTTTGTAAGTTTTCATTCATTTTCACTTCTACAGTCCTTACTAAATCCCAGACTATTTTAGTTTGCCAATTGTTATCCTAATAGCTGACAGTGAATATTTGCACACATATAACTGCCCTTTTTAATGAAAACTTGAAGAATATTTCTCTTCAGTGGTGGGTGCCTCAAACAACTTTTAATGTAACCTCCCCACCCTGACATTGATTTTCCTCCCTTGATTTCTGTGATTAAATACATCTGAATGGACACTTAAGCCATCAGATAGCTGAATAGCTGACTAATCTAAAATCAGTTAATGACAGTTCTTACAGGATAAGCCTTAACTATTTCTGATTGTGCTTCTTTGCTGAACTGAGAGAAATTGCTCTGTGCTATTACCTGCTTCATTTGTTTCTGGTTTGAAGCTGTATAAAGAGCTTTTCACAAATTGAATCTGAGTTTAACTCTAATCATTGTGAAAATCTGAAATTAAGTTTGTTGGGACAGCACAACTGAAAGGTCAGCTTGAACCTAACCCACACCCAGAGTTCTAACCTATCTGTATTATCCTGTTCTTTTACCACATTGCTAGCATCGAGGTGTAATGCAGAGCATTTAACAGTAGTAAGTAATATTAGAGAGAAACCGAGCCCAATATTAGATCTTATCTTGTATTATTTGCCTTAGGATTCTGGGTTTTTCAATCTTTTTTCCTCTTGATTTCTTGCACTGAGCATACGTGATCTTGAGCTCCATCACAAAGTGGGTCAGTGAGGAACAGTAACTGCAGGTCAGGCAAGGCAGGCCTGTCCTATAATCTGTATAATTTTTTGTTTGTCTTGTTTTATTTTCCAGACTGACCACTAATTTCGTTTTGCTCCTCCTTTAGCTGCTCAGTTTAACAAAGTTTCAGTATGTTGTCTTAAAGGTGCTCAGCACTTGAAGCAATGGCGTTCAAAATGGCTCTGCTCATTAACCACAAAAAAACAGTGGAAGCTACAGTCTTTAATATTTGTAGACCATGACCCTGAGCCCTCAGCAACGAAGCTCACACTTGATCTTTACAACTCAGCTGCACTAAATATGAACATATGCACTCCTCCCACCCCTGCACTGTACCTCAATGTAAAATTACTTGCTACGAACAAGGTGGTTCACACAAATTTACAGTGGACATGGAAAGCAGTTAATCTAATATTGCCCCATAAATTCTCTGTTAAGAGGGTTTTTTAAAAACAATTATTGTTACTGTGTTTGTAAGCAAGCACAAAGTATCAATTACAAGCCAGTGTTGACCACTATTAGCTTGACACATCCAGCTTTGTGAAAACATGGTCTTCTCAAGTGCTTATGCTTGTGTTCTAGTCCTTCAAACTAAGCCTGCAAAGTGTGCTCAGCCTTTTGTTTACATTTAACTTCTTGAGGCCCATGTGGTAAGGAAGAACATGAATCAGGAACAGAAATGCTATGGTGTGCTGGCTTGGCAACTGGTGGGCAGTTTCTTCTTGACTATGACCAGCAAAGGGGCTTCGCCAAAAAGTTAGTCCTGTGTTGCTTTGAAGTCTGTATAGCAGCAGCATTCCCCTTCCCGTCAGAATCTGAACAGTGAGCATTGCTAGCTTCCTGCTCATGAAGCTGTAACCATGAACAGGGTATAGGTCATGTTTAAGTCAACAAAAACAACAAAATGTAGTTTTAACGGGAGGTAGTTTTTAATTCTTATTAGTCTGAGTAATGCAGAAGTTCCCACAAACCAGGTGTTATAAATCACTGTCTAAAACCTAAACAAAACACAAGCTTTACTTTTATATTCTGACTTTTAGTATTAGGTAGTCTCTACATCAGTATATAAGCAGTTCTTTTTTCTTTTTTTTCTTTTTTTTTTTTTTTAATTAAAATCCGTAGCCTTGGATGACTTTTACAAAAAAATTTCCTTCAGTAAGATTAAAATGTCTTTTTTTCTTGTTGGATTGAATGTTTCTCTGTAAAATGATAATAAAGACATGCAATTTTGCTGTTCAAAGCTCTTTTCTGAAGATGTAAGATGCACCATTTTATTTATCCCTGTTTATGCTGAGAAGTCTCAGTGTAGTACTCACTTTTTACTGTAGGTATTTTCAGAGTTGTTGTTAGATTTTTGAACCCTGTCTATTACAGATTTTCCTTATATTTTTAAGACAGGCTATGCAGAAGTAAATCCAATATTTCAGATAATGAAAATAGTGTTTTGATTTTATTTATTATTTTCTATTCTCTTTGTGATGCATACCTTTTTGAGTGATAATGACCAAAACAGATCAAAGGGTCACTTTGAGTAGTTTGTAATAAGCTTCAGATTTCAGTCTGTATTGTTATTATTTAAAGGCAGCAACATGAAGGTACAAATTAAACATTTTCCTTAAAATAATGGTAGTATCTTTATACTTAACATTCACCTTTGCTGCTCATTCACATTTAAAGATTCCATAATAAGTGGTATTATCATCACTCTTCATAACCTTAAAAGAGTAAATGTGGGGCAGGCAACTCTTCACTGTCATGCTGAAAAAAATGATCAAAATTAACACATCGATTCAATGATATTTTCCTTTTTTTCTGCTGTGGTGATAATCTGTATCTACTATTTTTTTCCAATATTCTCAATTCTGCTGTGCAGAGTGGTTAATATTCTTTATTATCTTTGGAGTAACAATTTTAGCTTTTTGTGTCATTCTACTGCTGCCCCATCAAGGAATTATTTTCCTTCTTCCTTTGTCTTCTGAAGAGAATTTCTCACTTCATCTGCTTTCTGGTTCTAATATACATGCTTTGAATTGCCCTCTTGCAACAACCTACATCTTTCCATTCACTACTGGAAGCTCTGAGTAGCTACATGGAAGTTAAATACTCCGTGCTTAGAGTAGCACAGAAGTTAAATGCAAAGAGGAGACGTGAACATCTCCCAGACTGGAACTCTTAATTTCCAGAGAGCAATACTTAGAGGAACATAACAGCTTGAGGGAAGAAGAAGGAAAAACAGAAAGAAAGTGTTCAACAGCAGTTCACTTACAACAGAAAAGAAACATAGAACACTAGAATAAAGAAGTAGGCAAAATGCCTTAAAATGTACAGAGGTGATAATAAATAATGACACGTGTTTCATTTACAGCTTCAAGAGTGGATATTTTACCTTTTTGGTACTGGTCTTCCTCCTCAGCTGATGGAACCAACCAGCATCAGTGCATGCATTGGCCAGCATTCTTCTGTCATCATATCCTTCAAAAATCCAACTCCTGAAAATGTGGTGGTAGATGTCATGCTGACAGGTACAGGGGTTTGGATTTTTTTTTGGAGTAGGGAGAGGAGCTAAAGCTCCTTGGGTTGCATAAAAAGTGTGAGTGGGATGTAATTACATTTACCTCATGCCATTTCCTTGCAACAGAGATATTGTGTAGCATTCATGTCCACCTTGAAAAGCTCTTTAGACTGTGCTGTGGGAGCTAAGAAATAACACAAACATTTAACAACTGTTCACAGTAGACCTCTTAGGTCATACAGCCTCATATATACGTGCAGCTGGTTGTTGGCTGTGGACTGCACTGTAGCATTCAGGCAATAGGAGACTTCTGGGTGTGTTTTGAGAGCTGTATGTCTAAGCCAAATAGCTAATGTTTTATTTTGGTTTTGTTCCTCAGTTATTTTCCAAAATATTTTATATTATTTTGTCAGATTCTAGGTAGCTAAGGGAGTTAGTAATAGCAAAATATTTGAGGTTTTTTCTGATTGACCTTCCAAGCAAGTATGTTTCAGCAATATTTTCAAGCATACTTTAAAAAATAAGAACCAGAATTACCAAAGATTGTCAAGTCCATACCAAGATCTCACAGATGCTGTAGAACTCAAGTTCGAAGTCCCAGATTCTCTTTGATGACTGAAATTTACTCAGTGAAAGAGTAAATTTCACTCTTGAGTGAAGCAGAGAGCTTTAGAATGTTCTCTGAATCTCCACCTAGTCCAGCGTAACATGTAGCATCAGAAAACAGGTGCCAAAGCATTTCCTGCCATCTACATATAACAAAAATTGAAGATAAACCTTCCAGTGGCCCCAACACAGACCCCATGGATGGGGAAACAGAAGAGCAAAATCAAACCTCTGCAAAGGTAAGTTTTAAGCCAGGTTTACACACTCATGCTATGATTTGGGGTTTGTGGCACATAGAATAAGCGAAGAACTGTGACTTAAAAAATGTAGATTCATGTTTATTTGTTGCACTGAACTCATGCTATTTAATTACACCTTCTGAGATGTGAATTATAAATACAGAAATACAGCTTTGGCTACATATACAGTTAATATATGGAGGATTTTGAAGATTCTTTTACTGAAATGGTGCTTGGTCAAGAGCATTTTGGTCTCATGACTGAATGCTCCATACTTTTGCTGACCAAGTTTTTTTGCAGACTTGAGTGCTGTTTCCCATGTTTAATTGCTAAAATATTTTCATTCATGACTGTCACAAAATAGAGTCCATTCGTAAATGATCATACCACTTCTGAGTTTCTGTTGATGTTCTCTTCTGGACAACAGTAGAGGAAGAAACAGCATGCAGTGGATCCACTGTTTACAGGCTAAGTAAATCATGGCCAGGATCTCAGAGACAGTGCAGAGTTTGCCTGCTGAGTAGGGGACCTGGCAGAAAGGGGAACAGAGTTGTGTCCAGCTTCCTATTTATCTGGCATCTATGCACCCTTAAGTGACAAGGAGCATTGTGGACTGGGTTTGCAGACAGTAACAGGGCAGTTGGCATTCAGCACACATACAGAAGGCTCAGAAGTGCTGCTCATAGAAGAAAAGAATGCATAAATGTGGACAACACGCCACAGGAGCCGCTCTCAGGCCCTGGATGGTGCCATCATTACTTCTGTAATCCAGATGGAAGTCCTGAGGGTGGAGGCTACAACCCTGCTCTGAGGCAGTCGGGTGTGTTCTCAAGGTTTCTCCCTATGCTTCCTATTTCTGCGCTATGAATGGCAATGACCTCACCAGTTAGATGTGTGCCTGGTAGACTTCCTGCGGTGCCAGATGCAGGAGCTTTATTGCATCAAGGTTAATGAACCAGACATTGACGGGATCTTTGCAGAGACTCTGCAGAAACAAGAGCTGATTTGATGAAGCAAAGTCTTCAAGGCTGATAATTTTGGTGTGACCAAAAGAAGACAGAAGCATCAGGAAGAGAGAGTCCCAGCAATAGGGAAGTCTCCGTTTCCATCTGCGGCTGTTCCTCTAAAGAGTAGGTTCAGACTTCTGGAAGAGAGGAAGGGAAAAAAAGTTCCATTGAGGGATAAGAGTCTGGGCTGAGCATCTCAGGTCTTTAGATTAGAACCACCACTATTAAATGGGAAACAACGAGTGCTAGTGGTTGAATTTTTCTTCCTCCATGGAACAAAGACTGCCAATTTCCAGAAGTGTATTGGCCCAGGAAGTTTTCTGCTTTCCTGGAGCTCAAATCTGAGATACTGCAGAAACTATTGCCAGGGCTTATCTGATCTTGTAGTCGCTGTACCTTACTGTTCATTCATACAACAGGTACACGGATCTATACTCCCTGTACAGCCAAGGAAACATTGAACAGATTGAATGAGACTAGAAGGTTCTGTGGGCATTCTTTCCTCATATATTTGTGCATGTATTTGCACAGAGCTTGGGCAGCAAAAAGGAAAAACAAGACAAACAGCAATTCCAGGCCAGATGCAAGGCTGCAATGTGATCACGGTCATGAAGACCGTCAGTGACAGTGTGCACAATTGGAGCAGGCTGTTTAGAAAGGATAGAGAGGACAAATTTGGTCTTTTGTATAGCTTAGGCTACTGTGACCATAAGATGATTATTCATGCTTATTCAAGTCTCTGTACACTAAAGTACAGAAAGGTACTCAGAGCTGGATGAGTTTTGCAGAAAATTTATTAACAGCTCAGGAGTGAATTGTCTGATTACTTAGGAAGACTGAGAATTTCAGCAGAAGACCTGCTTAGTGATGCAGGGACCTTCTTGGTGAACTAACATACAAAAAGGAAGCATATGCTGCTGTGGATCCGGAGCAACTTGTGTGGGCTAAAGAAACACCTCTTACATGTGGCACTAAGAATTTATTAAAAGTCTAATCAAAGTCTTACATCTAATCAAAATACAAATGATATTATCAGTCCAACTACAATAATACTAGCTGTCAGGGAGCAGCAAGAACAGACTGCTCCACAAAACAAAGTGAGACATACACCAAAGGTGACAACAAGACTGGCAGAGGCCTTTCAAACAGGGGTTGCAATCCTACAGTATCACACCAAGAAGAATATAGCAAGTCTGGTGGCAGCAAACAATTTCAGCCAATAGTCTAGTGACTGACAACCGAGTCCACAGGGAGAAGGCAAGTCTGTGATCAAGCCAGGAAATCAAGTAGGCTACACGTGGCAAGATGTATGGCCAGAGACAGCATACCTAGGACATAGTTTGAGCGAGGACCAACAGCAGCAGCCTGAGTTTAAACGCCACTCAAGCCAGTGGGTGGAGGCCCCAGATGCTACTCACTCACAACTTAGCTGTTTTCACAGAAGTCCAATACCAGATTACACAGCTGCACTTGTATCGGAGCAAATCTTGAACACAGGCAGCCACAGCCTTGTGTGTGGAGAAGAGGTTAGAGAGAATTTCAGAGAAGGTTGGTTATTGGCTGGACAGATAAATTAGCATATGTCGCTGAACTCAGGGCCCTGGCCACTAATACTTTTAGTCCAAATTATCCAATTAATACTAATTGCTGCTAGCTGATATACACAAATCTTCTCAAATCTACCTTGTATTACTTCACAGTAAATTATCAGAGAGAGTCATGAACATCCTAAGTTCTTCACTGGGAAGGAAATGTTGATAAAATGCCATTTTTTTCCTTCTCAGTCTTGGATCTGCTTGGTGTTATTTTTATGTTTCCAAAAGGGTCTCTTGTGACACTTGCTTTCTTATTGGTCCCCAGGTTTAGTTCCACAATGACCCCTTCATTTTGTTAGGTCTTTACCATATATTGTACGATTTCTTTAGGGTAATACCACAAAATTATATATCACTAAGCTGAAGCTGAAAAACAAATAAGGCAACAGTTGGCACTTCAGCTATGTGCTGTTACAGCTAAAATAGCTCAAGTCCAAACAAGGTGTGACAAGTCCCTGATGCTTTGCACTGTTGACTTAATATAAAGCCCTGTGGCCTGTTACTAGCAGTGATAATAATGTATTCCCTGTACTACACCTAGATGAGGTGGAAGGAAGAAGAGGTAACAAAAGGCGAATGTAAAAGTACCATGAGCATACTTAGCAAAAAACCCAGGAAGGCCAAAGCCAGTCAGGTGTGAAGACTTAACAGGGAAAGTATAGGCTCATAAGAAGGGGTTCTAAAGGTACGCTAGTTGCATAAAATGCAGTTAGGTCCATTGATGGATGGGGGGAATCAACTAGTTACAGACAATGCAGAAAAGCCTGAAGTGCTCAATGCTTTACTTTGCCTTGATCTTTGTAAGCAAAACTTGTTCCCAAAACAGCATGTACTGATTTGGTTTGAAGGGGGGATGGGCAGCTCATATGGGAGCAACAGGCTGTGGACTTCTTAGAGCAGCTGGATAGATTCAGGTCCACAAACCCAGATGAAATTCACAGAATAATAAAAGAGTTGGCCAACGTGATTGTGAGGCTGTGGTTCTCTATGAAAAATCATGCTTATCAGGAGATGTTTCTGTTGTCTGGGAAAAGGCTAAGTTATTTCCTCCTTTTAAAAATGATAGAAGGAAGACTGAGGGAGTGGTAGGTTGATCAGCCTCATTTCAGCCCCTGGTAGATCATGGGACACAGCCTTTTGCAGTCTGCGTAGCCCATGAATTGCATATCCTCTTGCAGTCCATTTCCAAGCACATGAAGGTCAAGACAGTAATCAGGAGTGGTCAAATGGGTTTGTTAAGTGCAGATCATGATTGACTAACAGGATTGCCTTCTATATGGAAATGAGTGATTATGCAAATGAGGGAGGAGCAGTGGATGTAATATAACATGATTTAGTAAGACTTTTGTCACTGTTTCCTGTAGCATTCTTTGGAAGCTAAGGAAGACTAGGCTTGATGAATAGACTGCTGAGTGGGTTGAAAACTTGGCTGAATTATTGGTCTCAGATGATAATGATCAATATCTTGACAGTCAGCTACTGGCTGGTAATGAGTGTAGTACCCCAGGGGTCAGCACTGGGGCCCGTGTTATTCAAGGCTGTTATTAACGACATAGATGATGACAGAGAGTGCAATGTAAATTAGGGGAAGCAGCTGACATGATGGATGGTGGGGCTTCAGTCCATAGGTACATTGAGAAATTATTGGTGTAAATCGTTTTTGAATTGCTTTTGTCTGTCAACTCATCATCCATGGAGCAGCTGAAGATACAGTAAACTTTTACATTGTTAGTAATGCAATTTTCCTTCTAAAATATTAAGCCATTGTATTTTCCCCTCTCTTTCCATCTACCCTTTGTGCGTATCTTAGCTTAGACACTTATAGAAGCACTGTGAATTACTGGCTGTGCAACCCACCCTTTTTGATCAGGAAGTAACTGATTATATAATCTCTTGAAGTGTAGGTGTGTATTACATGTGTGGTATGAAGGTTCCCATTGCACCTCATGGAGAGTGGCATGCTTTGTTCCAGTGTAAAGTGCAAGCTGGTATTCTGATTTTTACAAGAGCAATTATGAGAAACAAAATTCTTGGTTTGTTGAGCATAAATCTAGTGCTGGATAGCACAGTTTAGTACTCTAATACCACTAAGTATTATTTGTAAAAAAGCTAATCTAACACTCTATTCAAAAAAATGGAAAAGAACAAACTTATCCACAATGCAATTTCATCAGAAATTATTTATAGACCTTAAATAACGGTACTAAAACCTAGTGAATTGTGATGTTCTGAGAAACTAGCAGAACCTGCATTGCTTAAGTATTTTAGTGAAAACATAGTCAACTTTCTAACTATAGAGCATTAACTTGTCCCAGTGAGATTTTCAGTAATAGAGACACTGCAGAGGCAACTGGCTTAGACAGTAAAAGACTGATGTTGGGTTTTATGCATCAGAAGTTTTCAGTCTTCATTTTTCTTTACACATCAGTAGACCTGACATGATGATGCTCTTAACGTTTCTGTGATCTGTGGAATTATGAAAAGTTTCTCTAAAAAATAAATTTCGTACTGTGATCTTTATGGAAGTAAAACCACACTTGTCCTCTAAAAGCTGCCTCGAATTTGTTAATCAGCTTAATGCATAATGTTAATTTTCTAATTCAGTTGCTGCTGGTGACCTGTAAATAATGTCTGCTTGTTTTTAATCACAATAAGATAGTTGAGTTATGCATTTAAGCTGTCTTTAGGCATGGCTGTACATACTATGATTTGCTCTCTGTAGGAATTTTTACTGTAATTCCTATTTCCTTCTTTCCAGAGGAAGGGAAATATAGCCTTATGAGCAAAGTCATGGATGCATAAATTCAGCTTAGTATTTCTGGCCCTTACATACCCTGGGAAATAATTTCCATAATGGCCTAAATATTCAGTTGAACTTTCATGTACTCAAGACATAGTTTACCTGCAAAGAAAGCAAATAGTATTTTAATATACTAACTTTGATATTATATATACCATAGCAATGCAGATATGTTAGCCCAGTGTACAGTATGAGGTAATTAACTTGGTTTTTTTCAACATTAAGAATTAATTTGCCATCCCGCAAGGCTAATCAGTCTGGT
>VYZV01028332.1:0-10074 GCA_013401275.1 Pandion haliaetus | reverse complement strand
TTCAGAGATAAGATGGATGTTCTGTAATAAACTAGTTTAGGAGGTTATGTAATTTCTGTATTACCGCAGAACATTCTTACACCAAATTTTATAATCAGATGTGATATAGAAGTGATGGAGACATTGTTCTGAAATATAATAAGTGATAATCTTATATTGAGGGTTAAAAAAATTATCCTCAATAAGAGAGTGTGATCTTCATGTTATTAAATACGTAACATGTATTATTTAACTTTTTCTCAGATTTAAAGATCTTAAATGTAATTTTTCTTGTTTTGGTTATCACCAAAGAAGTGAATTACTATACTTAGAAATACTTTTTCCTTCAGTGTGCTTAACCCTTGTAAGCTTGGTTATTACTTCACTTCAACAATAAATAAATGTAATAGGTATTTCTGTCAAAATAATGGGTTTCGTTTTGACTGCAACTGCACTATAGGCTATTAGTTAGAGACAGATAATTTTATAAATGAAAAGGAAACTTTATGCTTGGCCTTTTAGACATGCTTCATTTAAAAACAAAATAAATTGCATTAAATGAAACAACATATTTTATTACTGAGCCCTGTTCTCAATCCATTTATTTTAATCTAAATAGCAAATGTTTAACTTGTATCCGTTATTTTGTACCAGAAAGAAATTCTTCTAAATTAATTCTCTTAATGAAATAAGCCAGAAAGACTCTGCCAGAAGTATACAAATTGTATTAACACAAGATTCATAAAATGGCAAATAAAACTTATAAACATGCTGTATCTAATACATTTTATTGTGTGCTTATGATAGTGATGATAAGCCTTTCAGTTAAAGACTCAAACATTCATTCCCTTATTTGTGCCATTTATTTCTTAAAGCAACTTCTCAAGTTTTAACTAGTCATTTGTGAAATTGTTTATTAGCATCTAAGCTGCATATTCATGACAACTTTTCCAACTAAGGAACTCAGCAGCTCAGGGGGGATCTTATTAATGTACATAAATACCTGAAGAGAGGGTGCAAAAAGGACGGAGCCAGGCTCTTTGCAGTGGTGCCCAGTGACAGGAAACACAGGAACATCCATCTGAGCATAAGGGAATACTTTTTTTTACTGTGAGGGTGTCTGAGCACTGGAACAGGTTGCCCAGAGAAGTTGTGGAGTCTCCATCCTTGGAGATATTAAAAAGCTTTCTTGGACATGGTCCTTGGCAACCAGCTCTAGGAGACCCTGCTTGAGCAGGGGAGTTGGACCCCTTGTCTGCCAGAGGCCCCTTCTAACTTCAACCATTCTGTGATTTTGTGAAGGTTTCAGAGGCAGGGGAACACTCTAACTTTTGGTGGAAGAATCCTATGGATTCAGGAAGCAGAGAGTCCTCCTAGAAATACAATCATTGTGGACCATCTGTGAAAGGAATCTCTCTTGCATCCCACCTACCTAAATAAACTGTACTGAGGGAAGGAAAATGGTGATGTAAACATTAAAAAGTGGGATGAGATTAATTTAACCTTTACCATTTTGCATCCGTATTGTATTAGCTCTGTTACTTACTTTATTGTATGTAAGTTGAACTCACTTGAAGTGCATTACATTCCACTTTCTTTGTCCCAGAGAAGATGCAAATAGGAGTTTTAGCATAACATATGTGCCCTGAGAAACCATAACTTAGATCAAGTTGTACTTCAGTTACAGATTTTGCTCTTCATGTCTGAGAGGACGTGAAAGACAAGCAACCAATTATCTTCCTGGTTAATTCCAGATATAGAAAAAAACATTCAGAACTTCACTGATATATGGTTCAAGACACATAACTAACTGACATTTTAGTAATACATGTGCCCTTCAGACAATCTTGTTGAGATGGTAAAGTTTGCTTTCGTAGGAAATATAAGTCATTCATCTTGGAATACTTTTTTGTATAAATACCATAGAAACATAGAACAGCTTAGGTTGGAAGGGACCGTGACAGATTATCTGGTCCAACCTGCCATCCAGTGATAGGAACTCCATGTCCCTGGGAAGGTTGTTCCATTCATTGATTGTTCTCACTGTAAAAAATGTCTTTCTTAGGTAAAAATGAAACCTCTCCTAGTGCAACTTGTACCCTGTCCTGGTTTCAGCTGGGATGAAGTTAATACTCTTTCTAGTAGCTGATATAGTGCTGTGTTTTGGATTTAGAATGGGAATAATAACATACCCATTGCCCCTTGTCCTCTCCATGTGGCTCCTTGTGAAGAGAGAGCCTCAGTCCTCTTTGTAGATGCCCTCTAAGTACTACAAAACTGTGGTAAGATCCCCCCCCTGGGCCTTCTCTCCTCCAGAGTGAAAAGACCTAACTCCTTCAGTCTTTCCTCATAAGGCAGGTTCTCCAGCCCTTTGATCATCTTTGTACCCCTCCTTTGGCCCTTCTCCAGTCTGCCCACATCTCTTTTGAATAGTGGGAACCAGAACTGGACACAGTACTCCAGGTGCAGCCTGACAAGTGCTGAGTAGAGGGAGATGATCACGTGTCTATCCCTGCTAGTATCCCTGTGGATGCAGCCCAGGATCTGATTTGCCTTTGTTGGTGCAGCAGCACACTGCTGACTCACGTTCAGCTTCTTGTCCCCCCAGGACTCTGAGGTCCCTTCCAGCAAGGCTGCTCCCCAGCCACATCAAAACCTAGCGCCTACTGGGCTCTTTGGTTATGTCGTCCTGTGTGGAGGACCTTGTGCTCATCTTTGTTGAACTTCATGCAGTTCTTGCTGGCCCACTCTTCCAGCCTCTCCAGGTCTCTCTGTGAGCTGGCTCTCCCTTCTGTCTACCTCACCAGTTTAGTGTCATCAACAAACTTGGTGAGAAGCTCTGCGTTATCAGCATTATATGTAACTAGTTTCCCTGCCCTGTTTAGCAATGGGACTGTCTTCCCTGTGCTTCTGCTTACTACTCACATATCTGAAGGACCTTTTCTTGTTGTGCTTGATATTTTTGGCCAGTTTCAGTTCTAGCTATGCCTAAGCCTTCCTGACTGCATTTCTGCATGCCCTAGCAAGGTTCTTATTGTCCTTGATGAGTGTTTGGCTGCCTTTCCATAGCTGGTATGCTGCTTCTATGCCTTTAAGCACCCAAAAGCTAATTATTAAGCCAGCATGAGCTCTTGTTCTGCCTTCTTCCTTTCCCTTTGTAGGAGATGCACTGTTCTTCATGTCACCTGCAATTCACTGAGATAAGTATTTGCATCTGGCTTAGCAAACAAGAGTGTATTTTATATGTATTCTTAAAAGCATAAACAGGACAAAGCATAGTGATCTATCATGATCACAGAACGGTTATGGTGGTAAGGAACCTCTTGAGATCATCTTGTCCAACCAACTCCTCCCTTGCTCAAGCAGGGTCATCTAAAGCAGGTTGTCCAGGACCAAGTCCAGTCAAGTTTTGAGGATCTCCACAGATGGAGGCTGTTGGCTGTTGTGTGATGGCTGTCAATTCAGAAAATTTTATTCATATTTACTCATTGAGACTGACTAATAATACTGATGCAGCAAAACTAACAGAGACTGCTACATTCTCACAGGTTTTTAATCAGAACCCATAACAAAGGACTGTGATCATATTTTACTGAAAGGGAATCAAAAATTCAAGCAGCCTCATCAGAAGCACTAAAAAAAAAAAAAAAGAAAAAGATGCAAGCAAGAATCAATCCACTCTTAATAACAGTTGAGGCAGAAATGCTGTCTGTTCTTTATTAAACTCTTGGAATTTAGCAATGAACCACTTTTGGAAGAGCTGCTATAAAAAATGTTAGTCTTCATATGTGAGCCAGGGTTTTATCTTTTCTAGCAGGTGAAAATAAATGAAGAATACCTAGACCTGACTTTTATTATGTATTTCAGATACTTGCTGGAGTGCTGGTGATATCTCACTCTTTACTGCCTGATGTCAGTCCTCCTTTTCTGGATGAATTCCTTGAGAAAGAATTAACAGTCCTTCCCCAGAAGCAGCTGCTGTCTGTGAATATTTTGGAGGTTACCCTTTCCAGATTCTGAGGATAGTGGTAGAAAACAGACCTGGTTATAATGGGTTGGCATTTATATGGCCAATGCTAATTTAGCAGGGCCGTCTCTGGTTTTAACTGAAATGATTCTATACTAATAATTTTAATGGAGAAAGTATGAAGGAAAAACCCTAACAAACAAAAGTGTCCACTGTTAAATGATTCCCCATCAGACTTCAGCAAGACATAGTGAGCTCTGCCTCATCCCTGTTTTTCAATTAGAGGAATCTGAACTGAGTGCCATTCTTTTGGGTACAGTCAATGGGAGGCACTCAGATGCTACAGAATTAAGCACAATGCATGAGGGAGATAGTCCTTTCAACATCTAGAAAATCTGCCATCAAAGCACCTTACTAATATGAAAAATACATGGCTTTAAGATAAAGTTAGATGAGAGGATGATAATTCTTTTCAAAGATATTGCAGGATATTTTGCTCATTGCCATCACAATTTTATCACTGTGGCACTGCCTGGGATGCTTGCTTTTAAACATTTTCCTAAGCTACTGTAGAGGCAACAAATGCATTTTTACCTGTCTGTATTCCTTCCAAGTAACATCCCAGCTATGGGGATGCACTGCTTCATTACTTTAATTAATTTTCTCTCTCACAGTGCTACACTTTCTAGGGCTGACACAGAAATTACACAGAACTCAACCACAGTGCAGTGTCCCACAGAATTGAAGCAGGGAATTTGCAATACACTCATTTTGATTTAATTATCTAATTCAGTTCTGAGTTCTAGGCTCAAGAGCTAGAGGATGCAGTGCCCAAGGAATCTTTTATAGAATCAGTGTTCTCCATTGGCCTTTGGAAAGGCTTGAGGCAAGGCGTAAAACCAGGTTACCTAACAAATGTGGGAGGACACAGATCTCTCTGTATGCCTCTCTGTAAGGTGGTTGACTATCATTGCAGTTGTTGGTTTGAGTCAGATGGCTTCAGTCTTTTAAAGGCTCAGCTGAGCTTACTCTGCTATCACTGTTTCCTAATGATCTGTAGGACAGTGAAAGACAAGTAAGGTATTATCAAACTCTGGCCCAAAGCTTTTTACCAAATGTGATGCAGCTCTATTCCAAAAAAAGTCTTGCTATGGATTTCTTACAAAGAATTTGTGGGTATTCGTTGCAGTAGAAATACTTACATGAAGATAAGGGACCGGCTGTTAGTATCAGTTCGTGGTATCCCTAGCAGAGTACTTGAGCTCCACAGGCAAATAGCAGCAAGTTGGCTGGTAATGCTGATTTGTATTAAAGCTGTCCACCCAGATATTGTCTGTTGTGCCAGCAGTTACTGGCCCAGGTTCTCTAAATGCGAAGAAGGAAGGAGAAGCATGAAGGAATGTGTGATTTTTGCAGCTAGACCTACTTCATCTATCTTATTAACTTGGCAAAATCATAAGGAAATAAATCTGTACTAGCAGTTAATGATCAGTTGGTTAGTTGACAGCTGCAGGCAAGCCCAGTGATATAAAAATTACTGTCATTATGAACAGGTTCTACTAAGAAGATTTTTTTAAATTAAAAATACGAATATATTGTTTCAACAGCAATATTATATAATTTGTCTTTTCATGATCTTTAATAACCATTTTTCTGCCAGAATGACCCAGAATGCTATCATAGGGGTTCTACATTAAAATTTATTTAAAAAACCAAGGCACTATGTCCTGTAACATGCATAATTAAGCTACAGTTCAAACAGTATATTCAACGCATATGTAATATAACTAGGTATTAGTTTACAGTCTGTTTTCTTTGTCATATGTTAAAAGAGTTGCAGATAAAACTCATGGATGTGCCATAATGGCGTTACAAAGCGCTGACATACTGTTGTTGATTACACTTTTTCGGTATGTTATGTATTTGGATTCAAGGCAATCTAGTTGCAAATACATCCTGAAGACTACACTTCTAATTTAAAGATATTACAGGCTTCTGCCTTAACTACACCGGAGTAGCCCCAAAGTGGGCAAATCACGGTAGACAGCTGCCTCTTCTCTGACAGAGGGAGAATAAATAGTGCATCAGTGCTGTAGCTGACTTCTGTTCCAGAGGGATGCATCCTAGTTCAGATGTTTTCAGAATTATGGCAACAATGTGTGTGGTCAGCTTATTTATTTCAGATACTGGATTAAAAATTAGGTTGCTAATTTTTAAAGGTTTTCAAAAAACCCTTTGACCACATGTCCTGGTTTCAGCCGGGAGAGAGTTAATTGTCTTCCTAGTAGCTGATACAGTGCTAGGTTTTTGAGCTAGGTATGAGAAGAATGTTGATAACACACCGATGTTTTCAGTTGTTGCTAAGTAATGTTCAGTCTAAAGTCAAGGTTTTTCGGCCTCTGATGCCCAGCCAGCAAGAAAGCTGCAGGGGCACAAGAAGTTGGGAGGGAACACAGTCGGGGCAGCTGACCCAAAGTGGCCAACGGGGTATTCCATACCATGTGATGTATATAAACTGGGGGGAGTGTGATGCGGTGTGGGGGATCGCCACTCGGGGACTAACAAGGCATTGATTGGCTGGTGGTGAGCAATTGCATTGTGCATCACTTGTATATTCTAATCCTTTCATTATTACTGTTCTCATTTCATTAGTGTTGTCATTATCATTATTAGTTTCTTCTTTTCTGTTCTATTAAAGCGTTCTTACCTCAACCCATGAGTTTTAGTTCTTTTCCTGATTTTCTCCCCCATCCCACTCTGTATGTGTGTGGGGGAAGTGAGTGAGCGGCTACGTGGTGCTTAGTCACTGGCTGGGGTTAAACCATGACACCACATTACTGCCAACAATATGTGTATATATATTTTATATCTTTTAAAGTTGGGTATGTACTTGATAGATAATGCATCAAATAGGGAGAAAAAGATCAAAAGAAAAATCTTAAATCTTTATTAAAAGAAAAAAAAGAAGAAATAGGTTTTATTTTTTCATCTAGATATTAACATTTTTAATGGATTTTTAATGAGGATATTTTCAAGCTATTTCAAGATACAAGACTTTTCAAGTAATTATTTCAAAGACAAATTGCTCATGCCATGATGGACTTCTACAAATACACAAAAATTAAGCAATTATGAATGCAAAGCAGTTGGTTAATTTCTGTAACTACTATGTGATAAGCCTCTTACATACTGAAATCCAGATATATTTAGGTAAGAAATCCCTACTGTTTGTGACATCCGTAATAATATGATGCAGTGGTCTTTGAGGTCTTGAGGCATTGTAACTGAAAGAGGCAGATATCTTACAAACAGGGTGGTTTGTCTTTAAATAATCTGAAACTTCCTAATTTAAGATTGACTTTCTAACCTTAATTTGGTTAGTTTATTTTAATTTAAGAGTGTTTCTAGCTAAAAGCTTTACAGCTACAGAACCACATCAACTCCAATGGGGTTATATACTAGACAAAGTACATATCACGGTACAAGATAATTCTTCATAAAGTTAATCAGTCTGGACAGGGCAATTTATTAATTTAAATATGATGTTAATCTACCCAAGATACTTTGGATATCTTTATTCAAGGTTGCTGTTTGTGTTGAAGGAATAAATGATAGCAACAACAGATTGAGGTAGCAAGAGAAGTTGCAATGTCCAGTAGACTTTATAATTAAATGCTAGCAGAGGATTGCTGCAGATGAGGAGTCCTGACTTTTGTTCTGGTTTGGTGAGCTGTCTTTCAAACCCTCCTCTCCCACCCTGCTGTGACTTACCTTTGTTGCTTCTGGCCATTCCTGTCTGTCATCATTTTATTCTGTCTCCCTGCATGTCCACCTTCATTTCCAAACTTCCACCTCTTTTTTGTATTTTGTCCTCTGCAAGACTGCATTAAAATTTTCTTATCACCCACTCTGCTACAGCTCTCAGCATTGAGGTCTTCATCCTCAAGCCACTTAGGCTGTAGGAAGGTGAGCATTTGGAGCACAAGAGAAAGTTTCCCTGCTGACATTTTTTGAGCACACAGCAGCCTGTGGTTGTTAGAAGAAGCAGTCACAGGGAGAGTGCTGCCATTCCCATGCATACTAACTTGAACAGATTCAGTCACTCTCAGGGAACGGTACTCATAGACCTGCATTAGCATGTATGCATTGTAGCAGGCACAAAAAATTATCACAAAAATTGATTCAAAGCTTAATGTAGAAGTAGTTATTCATAACTAAGAGGTTTTTCTGCAGATAGAATTAAAGCTGAAGCTCTAACCCCAAGATGTCAGTTCCACCAAATTTTGAGAATTCTTTTCAAAGCACGGAGCTTGATAGTGAAAAGACTGTATGATTTACTTGTTATACTTTGTGTAATTTTTCTATAACTTTATTTCTGAAATAGCTGGAACACACCCTGAGGTAGATGTTCTGACACATCAGACTGGCAAGTCATTGGAAAAAGGCCCTTAAAAATGTAATGCGTCAGGCCACCTTCATTACAGACAACATAGGGTTTTGGTTTTTTTAAAACAGCAAAATCAATCAGATGAAAAATTTTACAGAAAAGTCACAGCTTGTATAATAATAATGTAGATTCAAATATATTTCAGTTATGTCTTGAACATGAAAAACTGCTTTTGGATTGGTCTTTTTAATGCACTGTTACTCTTTTACATTGCAAGCCACAGGTGCTCCAAAAACATGACTTAGGCCCTAGAAAATCATGGGATTGACTTACATACATTACATGTGAGCTTTGAATATTAAATGTAGGACATTCATTTAATTGTGCTTGTTTTGTTTTGAGCCTTCAGAGTCTCCCCAGGTCTCATTTCAAAGTTTTATCAGTAAGTAGAAGACTAAATTAATACTTTATGTAAACTCCTCTATTCAGGACATTGAATCACAAAGTACTTTATTACAGGAAGACAGGCCACAAATGCTACTATACGATGAGATTTGGCTGCAGCAAGAGCAGAGTAAAATGAAATTTGTTATTACAGGGAGAATGTTTACTATGATAAAATATTAAATAGTGTATCAAAAAGAAAAAAAGAAATATGTGAGTAAAATGATACAAATAATTTTCAAAACTTTCAAAATACCATAACAATCTGTTCTATCTTACAGGAACCCGATTAGCTCCAAAAGAAAAAATGGACATCCCAGTGTTATTCATACCAGATACAATGAAAATGTATGAGGCTGTGGTAGTAATTCATGTAATGAGGGAAAATGGTGAAAACTGGCCTTATGAGGATTCTGCTGAATTAAATAAAGACTTAAAGAGGTAATTTATTCTAATAGGAAAAGAAAAAGTAGTTGAGGATACTCAATCCTATCATCATTTTCCCCTTCGGCTATTTGTGTGTAGCTCCCAAGGGCAATCAAGCGTCTGATTTTGAGGGCAATTGGTATCCAACATAAGCTTTTAATGTACCCTGCAAAGTATGCTGAGTTACGGTAAGACATTTATCTGTTATAATACCTACCTGTTCTAACTTTAAATAAAGAAAATGTAAAGTACTAGCTGCCTGTGCAGTTATGGATATTGAGCAAATGAAAGCTCTTAGATGCCTAATTTCCCAGTATATTTGGCCTAATAATTGTTCTCCTGTGGGTATGTTTATGTAATGCATAAAATGCACGAACTTTGTTTCAGTGTAGACATGACATAAGAGAGAGTATATTAGGCCAAATGTTCTCATATCCTGACAGAATAATATTCAAAGATGCTAAACTAAGTGGATATAAATTATTGCTGTTCTGATTTGGCTGGATTTTATTTCATATTTTTCTTAGATATGATTAGCATTACAGAGTCTTACCTCTCCAACAACTCTTAGGTCTAGATTACTTTAGAAAAGAAATTCTCAGCAGTCTATCATAATGATACTTTTCACTTATTTTCCAAGCAGTGTTACTGTAGCAGAGAATGGGGGAATTCAGGGAATACTCTGGATCTACCCAGTTCATGGAATACCTGAAGCGCCACCACAGAAATTAGTTCCAGGTAGGTAATAATTGAAAAAAACTCGAACAATAAATTTAAGAAAATTAGTTATCTGTGTTCTCTCCTGCTTGATCACAAGAATTTGCAACAGTAATTTGCTACATCTTAAAAAAAGATGAAATAACATATTAAA
>VYZV01028331.1:208-54867 GCA_013401275.1 Pandion haliaetus | reverse complement strand
ACAAGTGATGTACAATGCAATTGCTCACCACCTGACGACCGACTCCCAGTTAGTCCCTTAGCAGCAATCCCTCCCACCCCATTCCCCCTGTTTATATACTGGGCATGATGTCACATGATATGGAATACCCCATTGGCCAGTTTGGGTCAGCTGCCCTGGCTGTGTCCCCTCCCAACTTCTTGTGCCCCTCCAGCCTTCTTGCTGGCTGGGCATCACAAGCTGAAAAATCCTTGACTTTAGACTAAATATTACTTAGCAACAACTGAAAACATCAGTGTGTTATCAACATTCTTCTCATACTGAACCCAAAACATAGCACTACACCAGCTAGGAAGACAATTAACTCTATCCCAGATGAAACCAGGACACCTCATATGAGAGATGCTCCAGTCTCTTCATCATCTTCATGGCCTTTCACTGGACTCTCTCCAGTATGTATCTGTCTTGTACTGGGTAGCCCAGAACTGAACACAGTACTCCAGTTGTGGCCTCACCAGTGGTGAGTAAAAGGGAAGGATCACCCCCTTCAGCTTGGTGGCAGTACTCCTCCTAATGTTAGCCTTTTCTGTGGCAAGGACACATTGCTGGCTCATGTTCAATTTGGTGTGCACCAGGACACCCAGGTCCTTTTCTGCAAAGTTCCTTCCCATAGTGTCGTTCCCAGCATGTATTTGTGCATGGGATTATTCCTCCAGCCTGTGGAGGTCCCTCTCGATGGCAGCACAACCTTCCGGCTGTATCAGCCATTCCTCCCAGCAAACTTGCTAAGGGTACACTCTGCCCCAAGGTCCATATTATTAATGATGCTGTTGAACAGTGTTGGTACCAGTATTGACCTCTGGGGTACACTAGTTACTGGCCTCCAAGTAGACTTTGTGCCACTGACCACCACCCTCTGGGCCCAGTTATTCAGCCACTTTTCAATACACTTCACTGACTGCTCATCCAACCCCCAATTCTCTCATCCTCTCTATAAGGATGTTATGGAAACAGTGTCAGAAGCCTTTTTGAAGTCTAGGTAGACAATGTCCACTGCTCTCCCTTCATCTACCAAGCCAGATGGTTCATGACAGAAGGTTATCAAATCGGTCAAGAATGACTTCTCTTTTGTGAACCCATGCTGACTACCCCAAATCACCTTGTTGTTCCTCATATGCCTGGAAATAATTTCCAGCATTAGTTGCTCCATCATCTTCCCAGGGATCAAAGTGAGGTTGACAGGCCTGTAGTTCCATGGATCCTCCTTCTTACCTTTTTTGAAGATAGGAGTGACAATTGCTTTTATCCAGTCCTCAGGCACCTCCCCCACTCACCATGATCATTCAAAGGTTATTGAGAGTGGCCTCACAATGACATCATCCAGCTTTCTCAGCACTCATGGGTAAAATCCCATCAGGGCCTATGGACTTAAGTATGTCCGGTTTGCTTAAATATTCTTAACCTGATGGTCTTCCACCAAAACTCTTTGTTACTCCAGACTACCCCTCTGGTCTCTGCATCCTGGTATTCCCAAAGTCTGGGCCTGCTAGTAAAGACTGAGGTACCTCAGTACCTCAGACATCTCCATTTTTGCAGGTCCCCCACCCCATTCAGCAGTGAGCCCGCATTTTTCCTTGTCTTGTTTTTGCCATTTATGTACTTACAGAAACTCTCATTGTTGCCTTTGGTAACCCTTGCCAGATTCAGGGCCAGGTGGGCTTTGGCTTTCCTAACCACATTTCTGCATGCTCAGACAGTGTCTCTATATTCCTCCCAAGCAACCTTCTGTATACATCCTGTTCATTTTGAGTTTAGCCAGGAGCAGCTTGTTCATCCATGCAGGCTTCTTGACATTTTTGCCTGACAGATATAAAACAATATTTTATAACTAAAAAAAAAATTATTTTTAAATATCTGTTTGATATAAAGAGAGACTACTTTCTGTTGACACCTTTACCTTTTGAAGCTTTTAATGGTTTGGGTAATTTTTCTTCAAGAGAAACTGGCCATTATAATGAATTTCCAGTAGATGTTGATCCATATCCTGATTTTGAATGTAGGCTTATCATTGTTCTGTAAAACATATTTGTTAACTACTACTTGATGTGTCCAATAAAGAGTGAACAAATGAAAAGCTATAGCCTACGTTCTACCCCAGATTGGTGCATGCCAATCCTCGGTTCCAGCTTAGATTTAATATTTAAATTTTGAGAAAAAATTTAGACCTACTGTGTGTTAAGAAAAATATCAATAACAGTAAGACTGTTTCATTGTCTTTCGTTAATATTTTTTACATTTGGAACAATCTTTAACATAATACAGTTACACTGTCTGATTTATGCAGCCCTCATATCTGAGTGAACAGGTAACTCCACTGTTTCTGGTAGAGCATTACAACTAAAATAGGTGAAGTCTTTGATGAAGTCTCACCAAACATTTTTATTACATATAGGACTGATCACTTGTATTAAACTGTTTGGCAGAATTTTGTTGACTACTCAGATAATTCTGTGTGCTTCTGGTAAGCCTTAATTTACTTGACACTTAAAGGAAAAGTGCAAAAAAGGGAAAATTATTTGTGTTTTGGTTTGTGTGTATGCACGTATAAATTGTGTGGAGAGTAAAGCATAAAAGGTGAAGATCAAAGTGGACTAAAATTTTAAAACAATTGTATACAGCAAAAAGAAACATGACAATAAATAGAAAAAATATAAAACTGAAGAAACCTTTTTTTACAAGCTCCTATACATAGAGGAGCTTGCAGATAGGCTTACTTTCTCTGTCAGGTCTTTCTCAGCATTACTATAGTTGCAAAGGTCTGTGGTGGTGTGATGTAGAGTCTCTGTAAGGGTAACTTTCTGCTATAGCCGATTCATCAGCTGGCAGTTTGTGGCACTGCCCCAAGCTTGCTTTAAAGAAATGAAACCTTATTGCCATGGAGCCACACCATTACTAGTTCTGAGCTAGCTAGCTTGGGCATGGGTACCCATGTTGCAGTTACAGTGGAGTTTGCATTTTGGGTATTTCCCCACAATGGGAGGTGCAGTGACTTTGAAGAGCTGGATATGGTTTCTCTTGCTCAGCCAATTGGTGGCAGCTGGTGACTTGATTACAGCATAAAGTTATCCTCAGGAGATGAACATACTGGGTAAAAAAGCAAGATCAGCTCCTTCATCTAGTAATGGAAGGCTGGAAACTGAAGCCAGGCAAATTTGATTTGAAATTAAAGCATGTGTGTAAACAGAGATGGTGATCAATTACTGCAACAGAGTACAAAGGGTGCACAGTCCACATCCCAGTATGTCAGTACCTAATGGTAGTGGATGCCTGTCTATAAAATATGTGGTATCCAGAAGTAAATGAGTGACACTGAAGACAGATAATATAGTTTGGTTGAAACAAGATGCTCTGATGGATTCTCCTAATATGAGTACAAGCAACAGAGTCTGCTAGAAGAACTCAAAGTTCTGCATTAGCAGTTCTGACCTAATGATCTCTGAGTAATTTGAAATAATTATATATATAATAATAATTATAAATGTTGTAGCAGTTACATTTCCACAAGAATGCCAGTCTACTCCTGCAAAGATGCAGGGAGCTATTCTGGAAAAAAACAGTCCACTTTTAAATGCAATCTTACCTCCCTGCTGTGTCATGCTATACCCGACAGTGCCTCTCTTTTCATAAAGATGTCTAGACATCTGCTAATGCTCATTGCTTTGATGACAACTTATTCCATATGTGTCCTGTCTCAAAGAAATTACACTGCCTGAAACTCTGGCATTTGTTCAGGCTTCTATCCTTCAGATTGTGTATGCTCTTATTTTGAACCTAAGTACCCCACTCCTTGCTCCTGACCTGTGAACCGTTCGAAATTCAAAAGACCAGTTTTGTGTAAACTTGCCCATTTTATTGCTTTGATTCCATTTTTCCCTGCACCTCTTTCACACCTGTTTCAGCTAGAGGACATTGCAGCCAAAGGTACTCTTCTGACAGCCCTTCTCTTCTGTCTATACTGCCTTTCTCTCTTGCCCGCCTACATTCCTGCCTTATTCCCTGCTCTTCTGGCTCTCTTTCCTTTTTACTCGTGGCCTCTCCCCACACTTTTTGCTTTACTCCTCCCTTTGAAACGGGAGGGGAGGCTGGCAAGGTGGGTGTTTCAGAGCAGGGGATCTGTGAGGCTGCAAACCTCCTCTCACCTGCTGAGCAGCAGATGCTGCCTCCAGAGGAGCTGCTTGGACATGGCAGCGAGGGGACCCGATGCTCTTGCCACTTGCCCTTGTTCTGCTCTGGTGCCCTGATGGCTGTGAAGGAGCAGCTGGGGCCAAGAGGGGAAAGGAGGCAGGAGCTGTAGCCCTCAGTTTGCTAGGATACACTGGGGCGGTCCGAAAAGAGCAGCATGTCTCCTGATGACACCTCTGCCCTCATCTGCAGCTTTCTCTGTTGGCTTCATTTTCAAACAGGACAGGCCAGGAGTTACTAACTTCAGCTCACCCCTTCCTTCCCCCTCAACAAGCCAAACAAACTTACCTACTGAATTTATTTATGAGTAAGTCAAACATTTTATAGAGGGATCTGTGTTTATGCAGTGGCAGAGAAGATGTAAAGTGAACAACTATTCCAAAAAGGCTTCTGTGGAAGCTTCTCAGCATTGTTTGATGCCCTGGAGAGGTTTCTGATGCTAACGTGACTCCAGCTCTCTGAGTAATGCTTTCCTTAACAATATTGCCAAGTGTTAATTAAAAAAGAAATGAGAGGTAGCTCTTTGACCTGGTTGTAGATCTGCATTAAAATTGTGTTTGCCAAGTAATTTTGAATTTTAAAGAAAAAAAAGAGCGAAAGGGAGAAATCTTCTTGTGTTTTAAAAGCACACTGTAATTTTATACATTATGTATCATGCCCTGAAAATGTCTTGAAAAGACAAAAAGAGAGGAAAGGACAGGCACAACCCCTATGCCAATTAATACTTTTCACTGGATATTAATTTGCAGACATTAGACCCTTTTAATTGACCTTTAGACATCTGATTAGACAGACAGTAAGCTCTGCTGACCAGTGCATATATAATTAGCAAATAGCAAGGTGAGGTAGAACTGGTTTAATCTCATTTCATCCCTGGGACTTTATCACCATTTGGCCTAGTTCCCTTTATCCATCCAGAGATAACAACAGCTTTATTTGGCAGTGAATTAAAGAACCAAGTAGCTTTTCTTTGTAATATAGGTCAAACAAAACCAGCACATTTGGTGTTGGGCTGCTTGACAAGCAAAATGCCTGGAGATTGTTGGGGGTGGGGGTGAAGCGGTTGCAAACGATTCAAGAAGATTTTCAGTCTGTAAAAAGCACAAAAGATTTGAAAGATCTTAATTGGAACCAGCCAGCCGCTCTTGTGGCAGTTCATTGTGCCATCGAGCAGGAGATCAGAGTTTAAATTCCAAACCAGCTGGCAAGGACTTGGAGCAATGTGAAGACAAGATGTTTGGCCACTGTCCGGGAGGTGTCCCTTCATGATAATTTTAAATAATGCCTCCTATTTGGCTCAGGAACAAAAAACTGGATAAGAAGGAAAGCGAACCTTGTTTCACCTCCTTCTGTTTCCACATGTGTAGTAGCACTGCTAACACTCATGAAAAAAGAGAAATAGATTATATCAGAGATCTTCTCCCCCTCCCCAAATGATGTTTTCAATAGAAACAGCCTGTTTTCTCACCTTCAAAAAGCATCTAGGCTTTAGGTTATTAGATACTTACTGGTCACCCTGATTTGCCCCTCAATTTATTCAATAAGCAGCCCAGAGTTGATTGAGTAACTTCCATGATTTTCAAGATTTGTAAAGTCCTCTCTCCCTGTGGGCTAGAACTACACTAACTCATCTGATGTTGCACTAGGTTGTTTCAGGACACGCTCCATCACATGAAACTAAAAATATCGCAGTGCCTCATAAAGCACTTTGCAGGTTTTATTAGAATTTTGAGCTTTATAATTTCTTTAAAAGTAGGTGGGTACAGATATTATTCATGACTAGCAGATAAGGTACAGTGCTACAACTCCCACTAGTACAAGCTCTTGCAGCCTGTGTTGCACCAGTGTCTGTACTCAGCAATCTGCCCCAGACAAGAGTGTTGCAAGTGACGTTTGGGCTTTCTAAATATGACACGCTGTTTCCACACTGATCTGCAGAAGTGTGTCAGAAAAATAGGGAAGGAGGGACTGTAAGTAAAGTAGATTTGGAGGCCTTTTTCTTTTTATTTGATTGTTAGCATAAATAAAATTAAGTTTCTTTCTGGGGTGGGGAGGGAGGGAAAGGGAAATAATAGTACATTATCTTTTGAGTTATTGCTGGGACTTACACAAATGATCATTAAAGAGAACTACCTCTCACCCAATGGGAAAGCACTCATTGCCTCTCCTTTTCTCAAAGAACTTCTTGGAAAGAAATCTTCAGCTTGATAGGTAAGGGGCTGATTACTGACGCAGAGCTTCGCTGGAGAGATTGCATCTTGGACATATGGCTCTTTGGAGATTAGTCCTTTACTGACTGACAGCCAGAAAACTACCTTGTGGCCTTAGCTGGAGGGGATGTAGTGAGCCCTTCACAGTCTCGAACACTGTCTGGCACTCAGTGCTTCACGTGTGTATATGGATACAAAGCATAAATGTAGGTTTAAATTACAAGCACAAGCCATAATGGTGATTCTGAGGTCATGTGGGAAAACACTGACTTTCCCCACATCCGCATGCACTAAAGGAAGCGAAACAAGCTTCCTAAGTTACACCCAAACAGCTAAATACTCACACCTGCGCTATGTCTGCACAAGCACAATTGATTGTATTGACGGAAATTAGTGGGGCAGGAGGCTCTGCCTCTAACTCTGTTGAAGGAGTTGTGTAATGGAATAGACAATGTTCTTCAGGTATACCATGCATTTGAAGGAGGCAGCTTGTTGTTGCATTGAAACCCGTGTAGACTAATTTAGCAGAAAAAAAGAGGGGGTACTTAAATCTGCCTTCATGCATCTAAGCATGCTTTTAATAGAGAACTAGGCTACAAAAAGCTGACAGGACAGGAACAACAGAAACAAATTTAAGATGGAACTTTAATTTGTAATCACACTACTGACACTGCGAAACCAAAAACAAAATAGACAGCTGTGAAATGCACCCTAGTCAGACAGGAGTAGTAATGCCATTTTTGAAATTCAAGGAAGCTCAGTTATTTTGATTGATCTTCCTATTTCAAGAAATGATGATGTTTAATTTGGCCAGTCTGATGTCTTGGTGACCTCTGGTATTTTAGTGTAATCTTTGCTCCCATATATATTAAACAAAAACCTCTTTGGAATATATAGGGAAAGATTTTTTTAAAATTATTATGTCAGGAGTCTAAACCTACAATATTGCCAATAAAGCACCTATTCTTTCAGATTTTACTTCTACTGTTGTTTCTGAGAATTGGGGAGCAAAGGAGTGTGTTTAAGGAGTTTAGTGCCTGTTAGCCTCTGAGAAGTTATTAATCATTATACCACTGGATTTCAGAATTAGGTTCTTCAATCAGAATAAGCAGATAGATTTAGGCTGATAGTTTTGATACCACACACATAATCCAAGGGGTTTATGGAGCTTCTTACATTGCCCTGTGCAAATGCAGTATAAATACCACTCAGTAAACAGCACATGTTTAGAAAGATGACACATACACATGGTAGTAATAGATTCTAATGTTTTTCTCCAACAAAGTGGCACATTTCTGGTTTATATGAAAATGTCATCTGTAGATGTAGATAAATTTAGGAAATTGAAATCCTCAGTGACTAAAGAGCATCAGTGAGACTTGCCATAAAAAGCTAAGGAATGTGTATGATAATCTGAATTTCTAGGTTCTTTCTCTTGGAGTCTATCAGACAACATGAATAGAACTGCTGCATCAACTCATGCAGAAGTAGAATTTGAAATTTGACTTTTCTTAACAGAAGGAGATTAATTACACAAATATATAGTTATTATGAAAATAAAGAATTGACTCTTCCAAACATAACTCCAGTTTTTAAGTTAAAATCACTTTGGACAAATTTTTATCCCTCCTTTTTGCTAACATTCAGGTAAACTAATGACATTTCCATGAATGATTCCAGGAAAATGATATCGGGCCTGTAGATTTTTATCTTTGAACTAAATACATTTCATGACATGAGAACTGTCTAACTTTAGGGATGGGGTTCAACTTCCAGACTAAGAGACATAGAGCATGGCCATAGATTTCTTAGGTCATTTGAAATGCCTTACAGCATCACACTGCACTTCCAGTTTCTACTCCTGTAAGTCCTATAGGAAATAGATCATGAAGGTAGTTCCTGAAGCTCATTTACAAGATAACATAACTTTTAAAATGCACCAGTTTTGAAGATTACTTGCATAGGAAAAGTTGGCTACTTCTGTTTATCTTCTCTATACATATGATCGGTAAACATGTAAGTTTTAGCTCCCTGCTTTTGCACAGCGTTAGAACGAGACAGGGATGTGACACATCTACTCTCCTGAATCCAGCGTTTGGTCCTATAAGTCTGCTCACAGTGTAGGTCTATAGCTTCACACTCTAGTCCACAGAGTGGTCAGCCACTCTGCAGGGGGACAGCCCTGGACCAGTGAGACACTGTGGCATCCATGCTCCGCCTCCTGGCTCAGTTCCTCACTACTAAAACTGAAGCCCTGAATTGTGTCCAAATTAGGCTTGGGTCTTAATAGTGCAATTTAGACCTCCTTTTTTTTTCCCCCAATTATTCATACAGAGCTCTTTGTTATCAATCAGCCTCAAAACATAGTAAGTTTCTACATAATTATTCAGATGACTCAAAAGAAAGTTTGTTTTATTAGGGAATAGATGTTATTTTACTTCAGTCATGACATGGGAGAGAGAAGGTAAAGAGATATGATATAAAGGGGATACAGCTATTTCATGAGGATTTTTGAAATGATATTGAGAGAAAAGAAGTGCAAAAAAGGCCTTGTAAAGAAGTGCATGTTTAACTGGATATGTTAAGGTGGCTAATGTCTGTATTTTTAGAAATGGCTGGTAATTTTGCATGCCTTTTTTTGGTGGTCAGCTATCAAATCTTAAATTGAGCTCTGGAAAATCTTTAGTATTTTCAAAACTGTACGCAAAAAAGTATTCTCAATGTTTTTTTAGACCATGTAATGCCCAAAATTGTCCCTATACATGCTGTACACCAGCACTTCACAGACGGACAAAATGTGCCTACACTACTCATGTAACTTGGTTGCAAGCTGAATGCATGTCATTATAGGATTTCTAGATTTCTACATCTGTTTCTGCAAATGCCTTAATTCAAATCTTGTCCGGTAGTTCAAAATACAAGTTAAAAAAAAAAAAAAGTTCTTTTTTTTGTTTTCCAAGCAATCTCAGAAAAACATCACAAAAACAAGATGAGCTGAGAGCTTTGAATTCAGAGTTTCAGAGAAAGGAAAATTGTTTGAGGTGTATGGATATATCAAATCTGGGGTACATTGTCATTGCTGAGTGGCTCTTCCCACCAGCATTAAATTGACTCAGACCTGAGTGGCATTATTGTTCATGCTACTCATATGTATATTAAAAAAAAGTTAAAAAAAAAACGTTTAAAGAATAATATGGTGCGTAAACAAAGCAGTCAACCTTGTAGCAAAGAAGATAATCATTGACCTGAGTAGTCAATTTTGCTCATTTTTTCCAGGTAAGCCTCTATCATTTGCCATCGTTTTGGTTATAAAGTTCAGTGATTCCAACAACCACTCTTGGAGTTAGTGCTGCACTCTGAAATATGTCACATCATTTGAAGGTGTTCAGCACAGATAATTAGCAAGTGACCTTTAAAGTTATCTCTAAAACGGTTCTAATTTATTTTAAAAGAAAAAAGTAATACCACATGTGTAAGTCATCCATGCATCAAAACCAATCATCTAAAGTAAATTCCAGTTCACCTTTAAGTATCAAAAGCTTTAAGCCTATTTACAGCCTGGATTTACTAATATTTAGAGAAAAAAAATATAGTTTAGCAGATCCTGTCTGAAGTTACAAATCACATAATACGATGTTTGCCTTCTAAATGTCATATTGAAGGAAGCTTCTCTAGCAGAGCATAGTACAGTGGTTGAACCCAATTTCTTATGAATACTTGGGAACCAGAATACAGAAAGAGGTGCAGCACATTCAGTCTTATGTTTAAAGTACACATTTTTGTAAATGCTTTTTTGCCTTACCTTTAACCACAACATTTGACATGACTAAGTGCCCTGAAGAATTATTTATTTGGATTGCACTGCATGTGTCCTCTTCATTATTTAAGATCCACAACATGCTGAGGAAAAGAAATTTGCTTTGATTACCTGTTTTTCAACCAGTGCTTTAATTTTATATATTTTCCACTTCAGCAAATTGTTCTAAAAGTACAAAAGTGAATGTAATAACCAGGTAGTTTCTGTTAAAAATAAAAATAAAAATAAATCATTGCATCAGGCTGTTCCTCCTGTTTTCCTCTCATACATATTCAGTCACCATACAAATATGAATACTCAAAGAAATAGGCTTGCTTTTATAAACCCTAAGCAGCTCAGCAAACATTTCCTTTTATTGTGCCTACATCTTAATTATTAAAGAAACAAAGTGAGTTTTAATGTCTTAGACTGGAAGACATACTTTTTCATATAAGACAGTTTACAGATTTTAAAACTAGGGAAGATATGAGATGTTGTAAATCAGCATGTGTTTGCTGATAAAGGTGTTTTTATGAAGGTGGATCCTGTGCCAGAGAAGAACAAAGAAAATTAAATTGTCCATGCCCCTTATTAATGCCACCTGGATCTAATATCTTCTGCTTCTTTCACACTACCTGGATCTCAGATAAGAAGCTGAAGCAGTTCTGTACAGTTGTGGTACAAAAAGTGGATGGCAGAAAAATACATAGCTTAGCTAGAGACTGTAATTTTATATCCTTTTATTTTTTTCTAGTTTGTATCATTCAGCTGTGACATACATTTCAATGCAGAAGAAAGTAAGCCAAGTTAATAAATTGTGTTGTATAGCTATTAATGTGCTTCAAGTATTTTTAATTTTCAGTGATTAAAAATGCATGGAAAACAGTATTAAATATGAGACTAAACTATAGCAAGCATGACGTACATACACCCAGTGGAATATGGCATGGGCATGGCTTGGTTAACACTTAAAATGTATGCATCTGTTGTTAATATGATTCTATGCAGTCCTGATCAAAAGCCCTCAGGAATGAACTGAAGTCACCACTTGACTTTGGGAGACTCTATTTGACAGTGACCATGCTGGGTCCTGAGCACTCCCAGGCACTGCTCTGCGAAGGGGGTCCCCTCAGGGCTGGAAATGGGTGCTTTGCATAGCCGGCACCGCACAGCCTTGGCCCTGCATTTCACACATGCCTAACTTTGATCTGAACAGCAATTAGATTATTCATCTGCTCTGAAGCGAAGCAGACTCAAAGCTCTTTGCTTGGATCTGCCCTGTGGGTGCTGACCGGAAGGTCGGTTTGGGTTTAGTCAGGATCTCCTTGTTTATCCACTTTTGCTTGATTTCCTATGTGGATATGGACCGTTCCTGAGCTTGCAGGAAGTGATCCTTGAAAATAACTAGCTCTCCTGGAGCCCATGTCTCTCCAGCACTGTGTCTCACAGAATTCTTCAGGCAGATCCATGAACAGGCAAAAGTCTGCTCTCCCGAAGTCACATATCAAAGTGAATCATTGCAGTGGATAAACACCTTTCTTTTTAAAAAACTACACATTGTCATTTTGACGAGGATGGACCGATAACTGAAGCTTGAATAGACTCAGAACTACTCTAACCTGCTCTGGCTAATAATGGAGACACGATGGCTTGTGTTATTTGGGCAAAAGCAGCAAGTCCCTAGGTTACTGGGAAGGCCTTTTTGTTGTTCTTTAACCCCAGCCTACAGAAGCCCCACACAGCCGCTCGCTCACTCCCCCTGTGGTGGGTAGGGGGAGAGAATCCAAAGGGTAAAAGTGAGAAAACTTGTGGGCTGAGATAAACAGTTTGATAGGTAAAGCAAAAACCATGCACACAAGCAATGCAAAACAAGGAATTCATTCACCGCTTCCCATGGGCAGGCAGCTGTTCAGCCATCTCCAGGAAAGCAGGGCTCCATCCCACCTAATGGTGACTTGGGAAGACAAATGCCATCACTCCAAACATTCCCCCTTTCCTTCTTCTTCCCCCAGCTTTATATGCTAAGCATGACATCGTACAGTCTGGAATATCCCTTGGGTTAGTTGGGGTCAGCTGTCCCAGCTGTGTCCCCTCCCAACTCCTTGTGCCGCCCCCCCCAGCCTCCTCACTGGTGGGGTGGGTGAGCAGCAGAAAAGGCCTTGACTCTGTGTAAGGAGTGAGAGAGCAGTGACTGAAACATCCCTGTGTTGTTAATACAATTTTGGTCACAAATCCAAAACACAGCCCCATAGTAGCTACTGTGAAGAAAATTAACTCTATCCTAGTGAAAACCAGCACAGCGCCTGTTTTGATTTTTGATTTCTTCAATCCTCTTCATTCTGAAAGGCAGCTGATGACATGGTTAAAATATTATCTATGTATGATGTAAAGCACTTGCTTCACAAACACTGGAAGTCCTGATGGTTTATGGAAAATATGAGCATATACTCACTTATGAGAGTAGCTATACTGTCAATGTACATGTGTAGAGCTTTTTTCTAGTTTTCTTGAAAAATGTAAATAATGAAGATAATTCTTTCTATATTATTATTATTATTACTATTATTATTCTCTATGATATCTTGATCTCTATGTTATACCATAGATAGAGTTACCTATCACTATTTTTTTTAATATAGTTATCATCATGCCTTATTGACCTGTTTGATAAGGAGCATCCAGAAAAAAAGAGATTTCCTGGCCCTAGTAGCAACTAATAATGTACTAGTTGAACATGCAGTATTCCTAAAAAATAAAAAGGAGTCTGCTGGGATGTCTTGAACTCCTGTGCTTATTTTACACAATGGGCTTTACTAAATACTTAGGAAAACGTATGTGTTGTACTTAGAGCTGATATTTGGGTGTTTAGTATTCATTAATTATACCTATCACTTCACTACCTTAGCTGAATGATTTGATGCAATATAAACTTGTGCAAAATAAGAAGAAATATTTCAACACAATGCTCTAAGATTTAGGTAAAGTATATTCAAATGTTTCATACTTAGACCTTTCCTCCCACTTCCCCAATGATATCAGCTTTAATTTCCTTCCAGAGAACCAACATTTCTGGTTCATGAAGTGCCAAACACATTCTCAGTCCTAAAGAAGTTCTAAAATACATGACAACAATGTAAGCAGTAAGAATAATACTCATAAAAACAAATGAGAAGGATTTTAATGAAAACCTCTGCATATATTTCAGCATCTATGAGCCTTCCTAGGAATTAAATTTGCAAAACAAATTCTCCAGTCTCAGCTTTCAGAAGAGTTAATTATCAACTAGCAGACCAATGTCTCACCACATGCAAATTGGTAGGAAAGTTAGAAAACAACATTTATGATTTAGATTAAATATCATAGCTCATGATAATATAGTTATATTCTGTGGAAGTAACAATTTACAATGCTCTTTTTTCAGCTATATAAATATGAGCTGCATTTTTGGGTTCTGTTCTTTTTCTGTTTAACAAAAGGAATGAAATTTATCACAGCAATTCAGAAAGATATTTATATTTTACTCCATGCTGTATATTTTCAATGTACGACCTCAAGAACAGTTGTACTGGCTCAAACCAGAGCGCTGTTGAGTGTAGGATCTTGTATCTCTAAGGTAGGCTAATAATGGATACTCAAGAGAAACATATACAAACCAGCACAAACACACAGAAGGAGTCTAGTCCTTTTATACTGCAGCCAACAATGGTTTAAGAGCTTCTTGAGCTGGTGACTGCCTTGGAGACCACCATCTTCAACTGGCACCAGTGGACCTGTTGCTATGACTGCCTAATTTTTTTCTGAAACCCCTTGTATTTTTCACCTTATCAACATCCTGTGGCAAGAAAATTCATAGTTTCATTATGAATTGCATGAAAAAAATATTTTCATTTTATTAAAATTTTCAGCCTGATTATATTATTGGATTCACTTACTATTAAGGGGAAAATGGTGAATGCTTGTTTCCTATTCATTCTTTCATTTTATAGTCTCAGTCAACTTTTTACTAAGTTGAAAAACTCCAGTTTATTTGTCCTCTGTTCATAAGGAAGCCTTCTCATGCACTTAAAAAAGAGATTGGTTGGGTTTAGTTCAGCAAGCTGCTCATCAAAATAATTTCAGCCTGACTTCCTAAGATTTTACTTCTAATTTGCAAGTGTTTTTCTTCTTTCATTACTTTTCTAATACTGACACAACATATAATATCTAAACAGAGTCCTTCTTTTTAGTAGCATCTGTTAGTTTGCCATTAAACTCCACCGATTTTTGTGTTTGTTTCTTTACATTTTGGTGTTTAAATTTTTTTCAGTCAGATATGCATAAACACTGATTCACTGACAACTTTAAGCAGCCCAAGTTTTACTCTTTTAGCTGCTACTTTCACTGTCTTTGTAGTTAGCATTCTCATTTTAATACCATTCTCTTTTTTTTTTTTTGAAGGTAAACAATACTATGTGCATTTTTAAATGGCTCCTTTTATCCAACCAAGATGATTAATTTTATACTCACTATGACAGAATGGTTCTTTAATAGCAACATCTAGAACTATGCCCCTGCACTACCTAGAATAAAATCAAGGATTGCTTCTGTTCTTGTAATTTTTCTGAGTATTTTCCTCCAAGTAACAAATGTTTTTTGTTATTCAAACACATAGACTCTGCGCTATGTCTCTAAATGATATTTATCTTGTTTACTTGGGTAAATGACCAACCTAAAGGATCAAATTTACTATTGCTGTTCCTTTACAGCTTCACTAATTCCCTTTGATATTTTGTGGTCATAACTGCTATCTGAGTCAGATTGCCGGTTGTTTAATTCTCTGAGCGCTTCCTCTTTGGGCATGGAAGTTCAATTAATTTAAACTGGATGGTAGACTTTGACATTAATAACCTATTTACTTAAATTAAATTGTCCCTTTTTAGCATATACTATCCTCTAGAATTATATAAAAAAGAAGTAGATATATGTTCATATCAACTGATTTACAACATATATGGAACTTCCCCTGTAATGGGCAATCCCAGCCTGGATCACAGCGCGCATAGTTATCTTGAAGGCCATCCTTCTGAAGCCTCTCCAGACAGAGCTGCCTTCTGGTGCTTAAGGAACCTGGAAGGATAAGTCTAACACTACTCTTCCTCACCCAATGAACTTCCCATAGGAGGCTGTTCAAAGGCCAGTAAAAGTAGAAGTAGTTCTTCAACTGTGATGTCTGGGAGACAACATACAGATTGCTGGGTCTCTAAAACACCAACCATGACACACTGAGTATCCATGTGACGTAGCAAGGAGTTTGGGTCTTTTCTTCTGTCTTTATTTCATAAATTGCAAAATAATAGAATTAGATCAAACATACACTTTTGATATTCCACAGTTATTTGGAGTACATTTATAAACAGTGAGTCAAGAGATGTTTTCTCCTCTGTGCATACAGAAAAACACACCTCATCCTGTCTTACAATCTACATTAAAAGTTTACAGAATGCAAAAGATTTTTTTATGTTCAAAGCTGGTTGCTTTATGGGGGACAGAAAGAGGAATTGATTGGTCATACGGAGAAACAGAAACTAAAGGTCCTGCCCAGTATATTTCATTTCTTCCTTTGCAATTTTGCAGACACATGGAGTAGTTTCTAGCACTCTTTTTTTTTTTTCTTCCCTACTTCCTTTAAAGGATTTGACCTACAGTGCTGAAATGGAAGAAAAGGAAGAGAATAGTCTTCCACCAACACAAATCTGGTGGCCAGTAGTATGTAGTAGCAAAAACATTTTAAGAAAATGAAGCCAGAGCAATCTGCTTTCTAGTGTTCTTCCCTCTCCATAACCCAGCACTTAGAATCATGTTGAAAAATCCAGATCTTCCTGACTCATGGATGCCAGTTTTCAGGTACACCCATGGGTTTCTAAGGTCTCATTTGCATGCTAGACAAATTACCTGATTTGAGCTAATCATGTACAACTTTCAATGTTGTTCAGGGTGCCAGACAGAATCTGGAGTCACCCAAAGCTAAATCATTGTAAATGACTCAAGAAGATGATCAAGTGATTCTCACTTAATTGAAGCTAGAACACATAATCTCTAATTCATCTGTAATGTGCATAATTATAAGCATTTTGGAAGACCAGCTTTTTTTCTATTTGCATTTTAACGGGCAGAAAAAATGGAACACAGTTCTATATCATGTTTGCAATTGCATGCAATATTTTTAATAGTATCTGTATATATTTCAGTAGGAATTTTTATTATTATCATTTGGTTTACTTCTTTTACTGTCTCTTTTTGTGAGGTTCTGCATCACTCCTGGCTAGGCTAAAGCATACAAGTCATATTGCACACTTGGTTTTCAGACTCATTTTTTAAATTGTTTGTATAGTTTCTGTTCCTTGTTGACTAAGTTTTGTTCATACTTTCGAAAAGCAGCAGCTGCCCAGTGTTGCAAAGGCCTAATTTCGAAGCAGAGGCGGGCAGGCTGAGCTCTGGAATGCTGGTGTGGCCACTTGGTGCTCCAGCCAGAATTCTGACTATTTACTGACAGCTGAGGTGACTAACGAGTCCACCCTGCACGAAAGGGGTCTTCTCATATTTCTTAGAGAAGAGAATTTAGCACATATGTGCACATGTCTTCGTGATTTTCTTCTGAAAAAAAAAGAGAACTTAGGTTGGGTCAGACGACAGCGTGCAGACTGCACGAATGTATTATTTATGAGTAGTGCTCAAGATGGCCTTTGGGAAACACATAGGCAAACACGTTCCAGGCCCTTAGGAGCTTACATGTCTAATAGCAGACCTGACTAAACCAGTGGGAGCTGCAAACAATAGATGGAGAAATGAGAAAACAGACAGATGTAGTTTTGAAGATCAAAGGTAAATTAGGTAGTTTGTCGTATGTGTCCTTCCAAAATATTTCCTCACTCTGCTAAGTAATCCACTCCAAGCCAGTGGAATTTCCTCACATGGCAAAAACCCTCTGAACTACTTTCACAAACATCTCGTCTTTTTTAGTCTCCAACTTGTACCATGTCTAAGTCCTCCCATGCATGCCTTTCCCTACTCCCCACCCCGCCTTGGATTTCACATCCCGTGAAGATGAACTCTCCGTGGCTCCCTAGTTCTCCACAGGGCTAACATCCCATGAGTAAAAGAAAAGATACCACTCTAAAGAACGTCCATATCTGATCTCAGTGAATGAATGTCTGAATTCCTCCTTCTATATTAAGAGATGTCAAAAGACCCAACGACTTCAGCTGAAGAGTAATGAGGTTATGGCAGTTTGTTGCCATGTTGAAGGTTCGGGATGGCTGAACTTTCAACGTTCTTATTTTCTACTAGAATTAATAATATTTATAATCATAACTTAATCTAAACCTGACCATTTCAATGGCAAAATTGTATAGATGGCTGGTAAACCTTTAAAATGTGTACACATGGGCTAGATACAGTAGAATACAGAATTCTTAATATTGTTTTCATAGTAAATTTGGAATACTTTATGGAAAATTATGTCTAATACTAACCCTAGTGATGAGACTTCAAATGTCAGTGACCAATCAGAAGGCTTATAATATCACTGAAGCCCTGTTAATAAATTTGCAGTAAAAATGCAATGCCTTTTAAACTCCATAGAGCATCTTAAAGACAAGGGCACTTCCCTTACTTGTTTATCCACAGCTGCAAGAATAGGCATTAGATACTGTAGAATTCAGCTAAGGATTTCTATTAAATAACAGCAACATCCAAAAACTCTTCTTCATCTTACCCTCACTTCTGGTGCAACACAAATTATTTATATTTTTTAAATTTAAGCCTCAATAAGCCTTCTATAGACATTCCAGAGAAAACACTGCACAAACCAGAGCTGTCTCTGCTCTGTCTTCTGAGCAATACTGTGATGGAGAAAATGGCTATCGGTTTTGTGCTGACAGATCATTGATCATACCTGTCTCCTGAATCACTTGACACTATGGATTTTTGCTGAAACCATAAGGGACCAGCCTCAAGCCCTCCGTGCCTTGTATATACTAACAACATTCTCACATTCAAATTTATGTGCATGCCAATAATGGCCACAAGGAGAAAACAAAATCTTAAAAAGACATTTTTGAAGCAGGTGGTTTAAGCACAGGAAATTAGAGAAGGATAAAAAATGCTTATAAATACGCAAATTTGTAGCTAGTCATTCAAACAGAGAGCATGAGATGAGTGCCCAGAATGTACATAAGAGTTTTAAACAGATAACTTAAGATTTAGGCCAAGGGAAAAAGAAAGCAGTGGTACTAATATATCTTCTTATTTCATTGGAAAGGCTTTAATTTTGAAAATCTTTTTCTTTTTGGACAGAAATAGTTTGCAGCTGTGTCAGCACTAAAGCATTGGACAAGTGGGCTGTTAATCACGCTGTCCTTAGGCTCAGGTCAGAAAAAACAGAGAACCAATTCTAATTTGTGTACTTGTCCCACTGCTATCCCTGGACTGCCAAGTAGCACAGAAAGTAAATTATTGGCTGCAGCACAGGTTCTGCTACACCTGAGGCTCTTACGATAAAAACACTGATATTCTGACTGATAGGGACTTCCTTCATATTCTCCTTCGTTTTCTCATTCAGACAATAGCTGCTAAAATTTAGCTTATGGTTCAGGCAATAGGACAAAACCATGTGTTGAACTGTCATCCTGTATGAACTGTCATCTTGTATAAATGATGAGCTTGAGTCTTCCGATTATGAAGCCCCATTTTCAGTTGTTTATAACCTTGCCAAATTTTGACTGTTTATGCTGAACATTTCAGTGATGGGAAATTTTACCAAAAATATTCCAGTAATTTCTCACAGCAACATTCAAGAAAGAAAGTGCTGCTGCTTTCTCCTAGAGAGAAAAGCAATATCTGAGGCTTAGCTGACGAGAGGAAGCTGTAGGATTCAGGTAGAAGGAAGCCAACATAAGATAATTTTTTTTGTTGCTACCTTATTTATTGCCTGCTAAGGAGCTATCAATACTTGTTTATTTCCAGAGAGAAGCAATCACTTAACATGTGGGAGACAGTCATTTTGCACTTTTGACATCTGTGCAAGAATATACTCAAAAGTACCTGACTTTGCATCTCTTCAAAGTCTCAGTTCATACAAACTCAATAGCTTCTTGCTAGTAAAACTCTCAGAACAATCCGACTTTGTGAACAGGAAGGACTAAAATGAGCGTGGAGAACACTGTCAGCGACTACCCTATAGGAAACTCTTGGTGCTTCTTCTGAGACCTCATTTCTTCTCTCCCTTCAGTGTTCTGCCCTCCCAATCTAGAGAATCACCACAAAAGCATTTGACTCAAATGCAGAAAGAACAAATATGATCAAAAGAAAGGGAAGGATGTTCAAGTACAGGGAGGGGTGTTGGAGACCGAATTGGAGAAAGGATAAGTGAGTTAAAGCCATTGTACAGAAAGCTGAGTGATGGGAACAAGAAAAGAAAAATATGTGGGAGGTTCAGAAGAAGAAATCCAAAGAGAAATGGGATCATGTGCAGAAGCTGGTGTCAGAGCAGAAACAGAAAGGAAAATGTCAGGAGCAGAGGGGACTAGGAACCTACCCCAAGGGAATCCTGTTCTATAGCATCTGTAGGAGTTTGATGTCCTTCTCCAGCAAGTCAGATAGCTAACACAAGAGAGAGGGGGTGCACAGTAAAGACCTCATGCTAGATGAGAATTTGTGTAATTGGAAAGCAACAGAATTAAGTTCACCAGAAATCTTATTTGGTTATATGAGCATATTTGTTATGACTCAGACTTCAAAAATCATATCTTACATTTTCATCAAGATTTTTGCCTTATTTAGTCTTCTGGGGTTTTTTTCATTTCTTTACTGTGGTATGTTAATTTTCTTTTGGGGGAAACCAAATGGTATAACTCATTCTTTGTTTCTTTCTGTCATGTCCCTTCCCTCCTTTGAACAATTCCTTTTATTAACTGCTTCTAATGAGATCTCAAATGGTTAAAATTAGCTAAAACTGCTTAACATGGATATGCTTAAGCTTTTTTGTAAACCTACACTCCTTACAAAGTTTCTTGGAGACTTGCTCACTGCTGTTGAAATTTGGTGAGTATTAAGAGTTATTTTGGGTAAAATTTTACTCTCATGAAGTTATTAAATTAGTAATAGGCTTCAAAAACAATTAAATTATATAGCATGTACAAGATGACAAGCCTTGAGTAGAAATAGTTGTGTAGGGGGTTCTTTTTTAAATGTGAATGTGCTAGTCTTGCCCCACCAAACCTACAGAGTACCGAGTAATTTTTTGTTAAATTATGCAACAATCTTTCAAAATACAGACATTTGGGAATCAGTTCTCATACACAAGTCTTAAGCAAATACTTGTGACATCATCCTGCAAAAGGAAATTCTGTAAAAATTACTTAAAATGCATATAATGTCTAAGGAAATTTTACCTGGGGGAATTCTTCTGTCTTTTATTAAAAAATAGGGTTTATAAACATGGTGTTAAGGTGCTTGTCCCCTTCACATACTGGAAGCTTTAAGAGGGTCTGAAGGTATTTACAATTTCTAACTTTGGGGCCCTATTTTAATGCCATTGCTTTAGCTTTTGTTCTGATTCCCAGGATTTACAGACTTTCAGAAGGACAACAGACTACCTACGTGTAAGAGATTTTAGATAAGGCTGCAACTGTCTTCATTCTTTGCATTTTTTGGTCTGTATTTCCTGCTAAACTGATTTGCATAAGCCAATTACATTGAAAACTGGTCCATAATCATGCAAATAAGTTCATGAGTGTGGATCTGTCTTCTCTGGAATTACATGAGGAGTAAAGTTGCCATTTGATTGTACATGGGGTCTGCACAGGATGCTGGGGTCATGCTTTGTGCTCATTTCTGAGGTTTCATTTGTACTATATTGGAGGAAGATTTCAGGCAGATAGATTATTTAAAGAAAATAAAGAAAGCCTTTAAAAAGTACTGGAATGCTAAAAATACAGGCTGAATTTTGTTTTCTAGGTGCAGGCTGCAAGCATGCAGTTTAAACATGAGATTTTCTAAAAAATAATGCCTGGGAAAATATCACTTGGACGTTGATGAAAATATCCCCAAATGCCCATTGCATACAGTTTAAAACTGATCAAAAGTGCTATTATAAGAAGTCTTTTATTTAATTATTAAAACTCTTTATCAGTGAGATCATATGCACAATTAAACTTGATTCATACTAATCAGGAACTCAAGAAAAAACGACTTATTTTTCATGTCATGGGTCTCCTTGATGCTCTGTAAGTGTTAGTGACCTCAACAGAGAATAATTTTTTCACCTAGCACTTCACACACCGGCACTGACAGCAGTTTAACTGCCCAGCCTCTGTGTGTTACACTTACTTCACTGCTCTGTAGGGATACCATGTGAAGTCAAACAGTTGGAATTTCTTCAGGAAAATATATGCCAGGAAAAGAACAACAATTCCTATTCTACTTGAAGGAGACATTCTTGAGACAACAACACCATAGGGCTCTATGTGCAGGGTGACACTCACAACTGCTGAATTCCACAATTAGTCTGTAAACAATGGAGATGTGGGCTAAATGGAGAGACTTGCCAAATTTGCTGAGGTAAGGGTTGCTGGAAACAAACAGGAGTAAATATAAATGCCTTGGTATGTGAACACCTACAACAACAATTATCCACTCCCTCCCAAGTTTAGCAGGTTGAGTTCCCACATTATAATGCTCTTAGTTTTGGGAGAAAGCCAGGTATCAAATTTTGTTTTAGAGAGGGAAAAAAAAAAANCAAAAAAAAAAAAAAAAAAAAAAGAGTAAACCACTTCGTGTCTGAGATACTGCATCAGAAATGGTCCAATGTCATTCTACCTGAAGATACACAGCCAAATGCTACACAGAAAAAACTCAATCTCAGCTTCCTTTTCTTTTATAGAGAAAGCATACAACTGCAACTGCCTACATAGACATGCAAGCTGTTGGAATGAACAGCTTTGGGAGTGAAATCATGGCCACATTGAAGTAAATATGAATGTTATTTTTAAAAATCTCTTGATGATAGTACAGATCATCATTATACTAGAAAACTTTAGAAATAAAAAAAATACTTTTTTTAAAAGTACAGTTATTTGACATTCAGTTATTTTACCAGATCTAAATGGCCAAAATAATACACCCAAAATAAGAATGACTATAAAATGACCTTTATGGCATTGTGACAAAACCAATTCTTCTCCAATACACTGTAGTATTAAGAAATCAGAGAAAAAAAGCATCAATAAACTCTTGCAGAACTCAGCTGTAATCCTTTACAAATATGGATGTCACTTTCCTTTATTTCTAAATGAAAACAGTTTCTTTCTAAGCCTCCAACCTTGATGCAAGTTCTTTTTCAAATTTCCTTTATCGTAGTTTTGAAGCACCCTAGACAATCTGTGATTACCAAACAAGCCTATTATACATAAGAGGCATTTTGACACCATAGTGACAGCAATAACACAAAACCTCAAGATAAGTAGATCATTGTTTATTTTCTCCTTCAGTTTCCTGTTTGTGTTCCTTGTGGGAATTACATGTCATTAAAAGCAGAGCAAGGCGTAAGAGGCATAAGAACACTAGTGGGAATTTTTGTTGCATATCCTTGTCAATAAAAATGAAAATTATTTTTGCCTGAAGAATTTTTTGCCTAAATATCTACTTTATATTTTTCTTCTGTCCAGTGCCTCCTTTTTCTGAATTCTTAATTTTCAGTCTCTTGCACATATGTTTTGTGATAGCAACAAGTGTAGTTTTCCAGGAGATCCAAACCCAGTGTCTAAACTGTTACACACAGAGCCCGAGGCTCCTGGTGTAAGTTCACAGCACTCATAGATGAATGTATGTCAAGAGTCCATCCAGCAAAATTTCTGTGCATCCAAAAGATAACTGCAGCAAGCAACACTAGCCTTTGAATCAGGACTCCACTTTCAGTTAAGTATATTTTCTGTGGTAAGAACAGTGGCTCTGCATGATCTGAAGATCTTAGAAAAAACCACTACAGTATACAGATCTTATGAGGACATCAAGACCAAAGAAGAGGACATTTGATCTTACACATACTTTTCCTATACGTGCCATTGCTTTCTGCTGCAGGAATTACTCATATTCAAATCAACAGGACTTCACACATGTTTAAAGACAGGCATGTGCACAATGGCTTTCGGAGCTTGAGGCCATCCTTTAAATTATTAAATAAGAGAAGCTTGTAATTTGATGTTATATAGCAGGCCAGACCTCAAGAACTACTCAGCTTTTACTCAGTCAGTGCGACTCTGACTGATGACCTCAGGATTGCAAACCCTATCTTTGTGAAAAGAGAAAAAAAAAACCAACCCAAAACTTCCTGTACAGTATGTCAAAGCTGGTATGTCCACTAGTTCCGCTAAGAACACAGATGATGGCCCTGCAGGCAAGAGCAGTAAATCAGTTGCAGATTAGAGTCAGGTTCACTTATGTGACATACAAAACCTGTTCCTAATATAAATGGCTGGGAAAAACGCATACAGTATGACAGAACTAAATAACCAAAGTTCTTCCTCAGTGACAATGAGTGCAACACAATTTATCCGTAATGCAAGGTACACAGTACCCTCACTGGATTACAATTCAACTTTAAATACTCTTACATTATAACACGTAAAATGACTACAGAGCATATTAAATTCTTTTCTTTCTTTTTCTGCTTAGTGCAATGGTTTTATGTATTTTTTTTAAATGGTGATAAGAACATTTTTTCCAATGAGCAACTTGTTACTCACCATGTTTATGAACTGAAGACATGCTTAATTAAAGTCAGTGTCAAGAATAACTAATGTTCATTAGTACTTTGGGGATCATGAAATATCAGTCTATCAAGATATGGAATATACAATTATTTGTGTAAATATTTTATAAGCCAGTTTGTGCTCCCACCCACCTTTTTTCCTCTCTGCTGCTGACAGTTTCAAAATCAATTTAAAGTGCTTTTTGCATCTGAATAAATTGCCTCATAACTGTTATTTGAATAATGCATAACTTCCTACTGAAACTAAAAATATTTATTTAAATCATACAATTTAAAAAAGCATTTAAAGTGAGTGGAGTCTGTCCTGCAAATTGCTGGAACAAATTTCTTACCCTGATGTACGTTTCCAATACTTTGATCAATACCTTCAGCTGGCAGCACCATATGAACATCTCAGCCCTCCCCAGTCCCTGCCTCTTGCAGCCTCTCTGGAGTGGGGACACTTGCTCTGCTCAGGCAGACTCTCTCTCTGTTGAAATCACTCTCCAGCTCACTTCCATACGAACGAGACTCTATTTCACAACACTACTTAGAGCCCAGGTGCACTTTGGGTTCCTGTCTCATTCACTGAAACAAGCAGTTAACAATGGTACATAACAACACACTTCACTTGGATGTAGTCATTTCAGAACCTTAGGCTGGCCAGGCTGTGAGAAGGGGAGTAGTGAAGAAAGGAGGTGAGTATTGCGTTTGTTCAGGTTAAATCTCTGAGCTCTGAGAGGAGCATGAGGGCAAATGGAAACCGAAAGAAGTAAGCTTCTATTGAGAAGTGTTTCTTCTTGCTCGTACAGAAAACTGCTCTGTGTTAAGACAGCAAAGTGATACCACCGCATATAGGTTCAAATCAAGAGCTTAGAAAAGAAATCTCAATTTCTTGTGCTAAAAAACCCAACCAACCAAACCTCTCCCACCTGTATCCAAACCTCGCTACATAACATTTGTGACAAGATCCAACCCCTTGCTTGGATATCCCCTTTTCCTCCCCTTTCTCCCTGCTTCCCATGGGGATCCAGCGCCTGGGGACCTCTCCCTTCTGCAGCTGATCTGGCAGGTTTACATGGGAAACTTAGTAGGTTATGGGAGTGCCACAAACAGGTGCTTTCTCTGAAAATTTGAATAGGCCCTGCGAGGCTTATTTCCCCGTGAGTGAATTGCCAATCAGATCTCAGTTTCATAATCCAAATAACAGCTTACATAACCGCCATGCAGTCTGCGGTGGTGGACTGAGGTCTTACAGTAAGGGGACATGTAACATGTTATCTCGTCAAGAGATTAGCACAGAGGTTTCTCCCCCCGCCCCCACCCTTTATTTGTGGTAAAGCCTCAAACTATCAAAACCTTTCCATTGTTATAACTTCAAGCAACACAATGACTTTACCTTTGTTAACTAATGAGCTGTACCCACCTCTTTCCTTTACTCTCCCCCTTCTCAGACATGCAATGACATCAGGAGATTATGTTTAGTTTAATCAAGTCAGGGAGATACAAACATTCCTGAAAATATATTCACTCCTTCCTGCTCAACAGATTAATAGCATTTGATTTGACATGATTGTAAGTTTACACGCTTCAAAGAATTTTTAAAGTGATACCTTCTAAAAAAGGAAGGAATAAAAAAAATATTCCTGTGTATTCTGCATGACTAAGCGATGCATAGCTTTTTTCAGTATTCACAATCTGTTTTCATGCCTTGGTGCTAACAGTTGTGAACAAAAATCAACTCCAATATTGTAGCATTAATGGGGAACAGTCTGGCCTCCACCTAACCCTGAAGATAATTATGCTAAAACAATAGTGATGAGCATTCAGCTAACTAGCTCTAACAAGGAAGGACTGCTGCTGCCATTCATCAAAATGGCCATTTGAATAATGAGGAGAGATAGCTACTGACATATTTCAGCAGGAGAGGCCATCCTGCTGGGAGCTTCTTTCAAAATGCCAAATTCTATCAAATTTAAAAGCAAACATCATGCTCTCTTTGGTTTGTCCGGTGATCTGGGGAGAAGGCATATAAGTCATATAGCACCGACCAATTTGGAATAAAGAGCTGGAAGAGATACCTAAGGAGAAAAAAATGCCATAGTGTACATATCATTGTAATCTTCAGTCTCCTGAAAGGACTAATCCTAATTATGAGCTACATGACTGCTGTCAGTCAGGGAGAACAAATCCCTTGCTTTCTGTAAGAAGCTACTAATCTGATTATTGATTTACAATTCTGGTGATTAGTTAAAGAATGTGCATCTTGAGGAATCTCAATGTCCTGACTGGACAGACAGTAAAACAGCCATTTAGAAGAAAAGCTTTGCTTCACATAAATGTACAGTTTCAAAACATATTTGGACTAGCAAATATTGTGTGTCAGAATAAAATGGAAGAAAGTTACCCATTTCTTCTGCTTTTGTAGGTAACATCTAAAACAACAGCTGCTCCATCACAACAGAGATCACAGCTGATTTTCTGAAATAATACCAATAGGGAAGATAAAATGGCAATGGACCATTCAAGTACAAATTAGTAAGTACAAATGTGTTGCACTGGCTTGTGTTTCCTATCAGAAGGAAATTTCTCCCATTTAAAAGTTGCAGTTGCCATGATGGTGAGCAAATGTATTTTAATTCGTCTGTGGAAAATATATAAAATAACATGTCCTTCCATAGGAAAAAGGAAACAAAGGAAGCGTATGTAGTATTTTCCACTGACTTGCTATTGCAGGCAGTAAAGTTGCAGATACCTCCCACGCTGTAAACAGTCTTGACTGGTAAGACTACTGTAGGTTTTCTCATATTCATCTTTGTCACCAACAAGTATGCTTTTACTGTTTGTGGAAAAAAATGCCATTGTGAATAGAGGTGGTTCCAGACTATCTGGCAAGAACCATGCTCAAAATTTTTCCAACGACATCCATTGTCAGCTGCTGAAGACAGCGGAAATCACAAGGAGCACAGCTTCAGTTCCTCTGCCGCCAGGAAGTCAGGGGCTTCCCTCTCTGCTGGCTTGCCACACAAGGGGGAATATATTGTCTTTCTTAAAAAGCTCACTAACAAATTCAGGACTATAAGGCAAAGAAGATGCTAAGATAATAAGTGAAAAAAAAAACCCCACATGGAGGACGGGGAAATTAAGTGGGACATTCATAAAAGCAAACAGGAGCTCAGTGAAACTAATCTCCATAGACGACTTCTACAGTCCTCTAATGAAGTTATTCAGAGCAGGAGGTTGGGAACTCTTTCTGGAAGGACCTATCTTTCTCCACAGACTGTATAAAAGCCCTACAGAAATTAGCTTCAGTAGGCTAAAATTCATCTCTTGGCACACTCAGTACAATAAGCCCACTCCCCAATGGCTGTGTTAAGGAGGCAGCTATTCTCTTCCATACCCAAAGGGTCAATTTCAGAGAAGCATGTTGGGAAGCTGGAACTGATAACTGAACATTGGAAAACCTTCTGAGGGCAAAAAGTCTTTTTGCATTGTGCTGGACCCTGGTGTCAAAAAGGGTTTGTATTCCTCACGTAGAATTCAAATAAGCACTTGTTTTTACGGTACTGATTGTAAAGTGAGTCCATGACTCTTTAGAAATAGAGTATGACATGTAAACTTAAGGAGCAGTTAATAATTTTAAAATCTAAAAGCTTATTATGCATGTACCTATGTTTCAGTTACATTAATTGGACTCTATCACAGAACTGTATATTTCTACTGCACTTTCTCTGCTCATGCTGAAGTCATTGGAAGAGGCTGATAATAATGTACATGGTTTCTTTGATGTGTTTGAAGGCAGGAGAGAACACAGCTTGCTGAGTGCCATTAGGCAGCAGATAACTAATGTTATACCTCGCATAAAAACTGTTAATTGAAACCAGTTACAAACTCATTGACTTCTTTTGGCACAAGATGGTTTTTGCTATGTGCATTTCTAAGTTGATGATCTCTGTAAAAGACAAGCTGTTAACAGTGTTTATATTGTGTATTCTTAGTACTGATCTATGTTTTCTTAGTGCTATGTGAAAAATGAGGAAATAGAAAAGGAAAGATTATTTGCCTTTCCTTGTGTCATACATGATCATGACTAATTTGATACTAGAAGGGAAATCAAAGGAGCCTAGTAAAAGGTCCCATATCTAATCCTTTCCCACGTTCAGTCTTACCTTGATCTCTGAAATGCTTTCATTCTCTCCTTAGGGCATGAATACTGGGTGTTATAAAATTTACATGTCTGTATTTTTGTAGGAGAGGCAAATTAAGGCAAAAATTCACAACAAAAAACTTCCATAGTGAAGATAGATCATTTCATATTTCTAACCATGCTGAACTATGGGAAAATCAAGCTCACTGCAGCTATGTGTAAATGGTCACAGAAATACATCTTGGCTCAAAACCCAGGCATGCAGCATAGTTTTGCCTTAATAAAGCTAACTCTCTCTGATATTTAGAGACAGAAACAATAACTCTTTAACTGTACGCACGGCCTTTTGGACTATATAACATTCAAATAGAAAACAAACAAACCCCTCACATTTCTCTGTGCTAATGATAAAACAAAAGAACAGGGTGGTGCCATGTTGGCAGCACCGCCAGATTGCACCGATCTCTGTCATTTTTGGCAAATAATGAATCGACTCAGCCCCTCTAAAGACCTCATGAGGTTAGAGATATGCTATTAGCGTAGAGCTAAAAAATACTGCTGTGGTGTTTACGGAAAGCACTCGCTCAGATTATTCTATTTGAAGTCAATTAGAAGAATCTTCTGATCTTACTGGCATGGGTTCTCACAGCAAACACTAGACAGTTGTTATCACTAACCCTGAAGAATGCAGCTATCCCAGGAGAATGCAAAGGCCAGTTTAAAGAGCTATTCACTATCTGTGTGAATGCTCATGGCTTATATGACTGTTTTGCAAAGTCAGATCAGAATGATTGCCTCTAACCATTGTGCAGACAAGCAAAGGTTATCAAGTACCTGCCAGTTTTCACAGTACAATTCATGTATCTGCTGGGCACTGTGGTTCCACACAGTGTTATTCATTTCCAGTATACTTTCTGAAACATTAGCGGTGTCCAGCTAGTGCTTTGAAGAAAGCAGCAACTTAAGCACACAAAGAGAATATGGGTCAGTATGATATTTTCTCATTTATTTTTAACTTGTATTTTTTGGTTTTTTGTTTTCATTGCTCCCACAAACTCAATTCTGAACTGTTTACTTTGGTGATATTGAAAAGAACTTACCTGTAAAGCTTTCATTTATACTAGTCTTCCACACCAAAACCAGGTTGCATGCACATATCTGCAACTCTCTGTCTCGCTTATGTAAACACAGTAAAATATAATACACAAATTCACCACATCTGGCACGTGCTTGATAGACAGAAAAGGACAATCTTAAGATCTCCCATACTAGGTTGCAATCACTAAAATATACGTGCAAAGAAAATCTGAAAGTATTCTGAAGTAGAGGTGATGTCTTTTGTTTTGCCTCTTCTACATAATTTGTTACATGGTGCTCCTTTTCACAGTGTTTCTCATCAAATGCTAAAGCCCACCTTGCCTGCTCAAGGGAATGTCTCTAGCTACAAGGCTTCAACGGGAGATGGCACATCTGCTGTCACCTCTGTTACTTCTGAAAACATCATGTAACATTAGATCACGTTTGTAATCATTTTCTCATGTGCACAGACATTGATCTAAACACACCATTATCCATCTTGTATACCCTTATTACCTTAAATTGCAAAAGGAAGAATATCAGCAAGGAACTTTTAATATGATAAGATTAATACTGCTCTAAGTGTTGTGCTGCAATGATAACTTTCTGTATCAGGAACAGTGTGGCCAGCAGGAGCAGGGAAGTGATCGTCCCCCTGTACTCGGCACTGGTGAGGCCGCACCTTGAGTACTGTGTTCAGTTTTGGGCCTCTCACTACAGGGAAGACATGGAGGTGCTGGAACCTGTCCAAAGAAGGGCAGCGAAGCTGGTGAGGGGCCTGGAGCACAAGTCTTCTGAGGAGCAGCTGAGGGAACTGGGGTTGTTTAGCCTGGAGAAAAGGAGGCTGAGGGGAGACCTTCTCGCTCTCTGCAACTGCCTGAAAGGAGGTTGTAGTGAGGTGGGTGCTGGTCTCTTCTATCAAGCAACTAGTGATAGGACAAGAGGAAATGGCCTCAAGTTGCACCAGGGGAGGTTCAGATTGGGTATTAGGAAAACTTTCTTTACTGAAAGGGTTGTCAGACATTGGAACAGGCTGCCCAGGGAAGTGGAGTCACCATCCCTGGAGGTATTCATAAAGCGTGTAAACAGTGCACTTTAGGACATGGTTTAGTGGGCGTGGTTGATGGTTGGACTCGATGATCTTAAAGGTCTTTTCCAACCTAAATGGTTCTGTGATTCTAATAAGAAATAGAAGGACTTTTAATGAAGAAAATTAAATAAAGAGGTAAATATTCTTTGGGGAGAGAGAAAAAGTTAACCTTAAGGCTCTAAGGACGTTTAAGATGCCCCTGACAGATTTTAGCAATCTTATAAGTTACAGCATCTTCCTTTTATATTCACTGTGTTGCTTTGCTTTTCATATCAGCAGCTCTATTGAATATGACTCTTTCTGTGTGCAGTTCTGCCTACTGTTCCCAAACTCAGCAGAGACTTCTCGGAGGACAGCTTCATCCTTATGTGTTGGAGTCCTTCCTTTCAAGGTTTTTTTGCAAAATATGAAGGGCAAGATCAGAGGGAGAGGAGAGAAGGATTTTCAGGTTTGTAAGCTAGATATTGGACTCTTACAGCTGCCAGGGTTGCATCATATGCATTCTGATTTTGTATCCACATGAGAAACACAGGTTGATTTCAGTCTTAATTTGATATTTCCCTTTCTAAGCCTAAGTTTTATATTCATGCTGTTTTCTTCCTCTGACTTTTTAAGAACACATTATTATGCTTCTCATACAGAAAACCTCTTTCCTGTTACTGTGTTCTGAGAGCTCTAACAGTGCACCATCATGTACAGTTCTTTCTACATGCCGCCAGACATCTCTGAGGAGTAACACTGAGACATCAGCCTGGAGTTTGAATGTAAACACAGAAGCAATAAAGTTAATAATAAATCCTGTTAGATATAATACAGTACAATTTTGCAGAGCCAACACTTTTTCACTGATTTTCACAAGCCAACAAACGTGTACAATTCAACCTGTGTCTCAGCTACACATGCACACACACACGTGCAGATATCTAGCATATAATTTACTATTTCAGATAAAGCATTTGTAAAATAGAATTTTATCTACTACAAGGTCAAGGTCTCAACATCCAGTGTGATTACTGCCTTGCTTTATTGGTTCCCCCTTGAATATACTGAGATGATTTTTTTAATTCCAGAAAATGTTGCATTTCTGCTTTCTACAATGATCTCTCATCCCTGGTTTCCAATGTCAGTAGTGATTTCTGGGAATTTAGGTCAGTACTATCACTCGTATTATGAAGCCAGGATGGACATTTTGAGACTGATCTAACATTTTCTTATTTAGCAAATATGAATCATAGTTTTTAAAGTCTTGCTGGTAACAAGGAAAATCTTTTCACTTGTAGACTGTATTGTCTACTTGCTGAAGTATCACATTCAGAGAGACTTCTGTTCACCTGGTTGTGGAGAGTTGAATGGGCAATGAGATACTTATAAGGACTTATTTAGTTGGAGCATTAATTCACCAGGAAAGCAAACTTTTTATCTTGCAGTGGATTATTTTAACTGTTGACTAAAAATTTAACACACTGATGTTTTTAAGACTAATGATGAGTTTGCTCTCCCATGTATTTATGCCTCTGATTGCTGTTAAACTTGCTATATAATTAACTTAAAATAGTCATGAATAAAAAGCAAATATTTACTTTACATTTCTATCCAACATCATAAATGAAGTACAGATACGGGTACAACATACCAAGCATATCTTCAGAAGTTTATAACAACAGATTTGGATAAAACTTACTCCCCTATCCAGAGCATGTCACTTCTTTGATGAAAAAGAATATGTTAAACTTTATAAGAAAACTTTGTGAATTTATAAGGCAATCTGTACAATGGATCTTTCCAGTCTCTGTATATCAAATAAATACTGTATTCCCCAGACTAGAATTGAAAATACTCCACTTATCCACTTTTACCCTTAGCTGCCCTCTCTTCCTCTATTCTTGCTGACAAACAAATATGTCTTTTGATTTAAAGTCTACAAAAAGTGTTTCATCACCTACTACACCTTTTGAGATATTTCATATATTTAGGAATACAAGTGATGATTAAAAAAAAAAAAATCCTGCTGAATAAAAATATGAGTTAAATTTATTTTTTTTTAATACTAAAATCCTAACAGAATAAAATAAATTTAGTCAGACCACTGATGTCTTCCTGAGTCTGCAAGCAGACTAAAATGAAAGTTCTGGGGAACTTTGGTCACAGAATTAACTTTGGAGCTTAGTTATGGTGATTTAAATGCCTCTACTGCTAATTATTTCACTAATTGTTCTAGCAGAAAGAAAAAGAAAGAAAAAAAAGGCAATTAATATGCTTATTCTACAATTTCTAACTATTTGTAATGCTTTCCTTGCTGACAGAAGCCAAAAAGCATCTTTTCTGAAGGCTAATTTCAAAGCTTTTATCAAGTCATAATGGCATAGCTAACAGATTTCTGCAGCTGCACTGATGCTCCCAGGTCTGCATAGAGTTTATGCATCCAGCTGTGAAGATAGAAAAAGTGAGACAGACCCTTATGCTGTTTTTGAAAGGCTTTCCTTTTCACTAATTACACTAGGATTTACATCAGCCAGGAGGTGCTTCTCTGTTTGGGGACAGCCTACAGTCTGGCATGCTGTAGACTGGACATAACATCAAATGTTCTCCTTTTCACTGGACATCACATTAAATAACTCAAAGATGCTGCTCTGATTTGAGCTTTTTGGTTGGTGCTTTCTTTTTCTCTTTTTATTCAATTCAGTAAAAACAGAGATCTTCTTTCTGTTGCAGAAGCCAAGGCAGCGTTTTGACTGTGGAACGCAAAGGGTCCCTCACACCTCAGTAAGATACCTGCCCGCTCCATATTTGCACTGATTTGTATCCAGCAAGACATATAACCAACTTAGCCAGCTGGTTCCTCGGAAAAAAGGACACATCAGGGAAGACAGAAGTAAATCAGAAGTGACAGAAAGAAAAATTTTACAAGTAAAGAAAAGATTTAGTTATGTGTTCTAGAGAATATAAAAGAGAGTAGTTAAAACCAAATTCAAAAGTAACTCATAGAATGGCACCCTTTCTAAGTGCTTAAATATTTTTTAGCTCCTTTAGATTGGTGTGGATTCCATTGAGGAACTAAAAAAAATCTTAGTGTAACTCCCCAGTTGCTGTATAAATAAATGAAACCAACACAAAAGTAACTGGTGTTTGTTCTTTATTTGATGTGATCCTTTCCAATTACCATCATGTTCCTTAGGACAGTATTTATTCTTTAGATACAGATAAATAATGGTGTGAGGTTCCTATTAATAACAAGGAAAATGAGTACAGAACCAGTGACTCATTAATCTTCAAACTATTCTTCTAAAACAGAAAATATTTTATATATTATTATATCTATTATGTGCTTATTATTACACTTATTATAATACAAATGTACTATTAAGCTATTGCAAAACTGGCACTAATTGTTAATTCTGTGTCTGTGATCTGTCAAGGGTTGAGCTTTTTCAGGATACGAAAGCAAGTATTTCTTTGCAAGTCCTACCTGCAAAACTTCATGTTGGGGATATTCATGGGGCAAACTTTCAAGATTAAGCTGTGGCAAGGATGCTAGGGATGCTGCTGCTGGCAAACTCCCTTCGATTTAGCAGAACAGAGTATAGTATGTAGGAAAACAGGTCTCATTCATCACCTTGCCAAAGGGGATTTAAATTCCCATCCTATATGAGTGGTGTGAGATGACTGGCATTTTGGCTTAGTGAAGCCACTTCAGTGACATCTGCAAACTGAGTTATTGCATACACACAAGGATAATAATAACTTAGTATTACCTTATATATGTCCTTATACTCAGTCGTTCAAAAAGTACTTTTCAAAGATGTTACTTTCATATTACTGGACTAAAGACCACAGCTATGCCCAAGACACTTTTCTAGCCAGTATTGGGATCAGAATTGACCTCCCACTTTCCTTTCCTCACCTGCTACAAAGAAGCTAGATGCACAGCCCTGTGAGAAACTGACCCCTCTGGACCGTGTGATGTGCACCCCAGCACTGCCTTGATCGGCCACGAATGCGGAGCACTCTGTGAGCAGGCTGTAGATCTGCAATGATCTGATTCTTCAGATCTTCAATGATCTGAAGAAGAACTTAAAGAAACCTTTCTAATCTGACTTGACAGTCAGCAAATGAACAAAACAAAAAATCTCCTCAAACTCCAATCAATACATTAGCAATGACCTTTTAAGATCAAATGGTAAAAGTGAAAAAATATGAGATGCTCTTGAGAAAAATGATTATATAATCAAAAGATCATAGACTACCATTCCTTTTTCCTTCTGGAAAAATGGAGTTAACAATCTTCTCTGACCTTGTTTGTCTGTTTTTCTCTAGAGTTATGCCAAATTATCTGAAGGTCTTTTATACAGTCAGAGACCCTGAATAGCTGTTAGTTCAGAGATGCTGCAGATGTGGCTGGATACTCACTGCTATAATCACAGCTCTTGTCAAGCTGCATCACACCACCCTGGATCCTCAGTCTCCAGCAGTGTATGAAAAGCATATAAAATTATGAAATCTGCTTTCCACAGTATAATAAACAATTTTTTAGCATGTCTGCACTCATGCCTTTAATTTTGTCCTATGTAAATTTTAGAAAGTCAACATGTACACTAGGGCCAAGTGGTTTTTACTGACTGAATAATGGCCGAAAGAGGTGAAATTTTGTTCATTATTGGAACAGGAGAGCTGCAGCTTTACTGGTTGTTCATAAATCCCATTAAGTTACCAATCAGAATCCTGCTCTGACAAATACATCTCCCAGGTATGATCATCTGCATGGTACTTTCTCCCAAGTGTCTCTGCAGGTACATTACTGAGTCAATATATTGAAAAACAGGAAAAGATTTTTAAATGGTTCCTATCTACATGAAAGTCTAATAGATCTTAAAGAGCCATGTGAAACAGTAACTGGTAAACAAAAGCTGTCTTTAAAGGTCAGTGTTTGCATAGGAGGTCATTGCATTTTAGTAGAATTCTCACAGCTCTGGTGTGCATTCAGTCAGGGAAAGAAGTTCCCATAAGAAATTATCGCAAGAAAAAAACTAATTCATGCAATTGTTTATCAATAGACAGCATGTACTCTAATTTATTTTGACTTGTTGGATTTGATTCACTGCTTTTGCATATGTTTGCTTTAAACTGGATAATCAAATCTGGCTGTGTATGAGCTGAACTTTTTGCCTCCATAAAATATGCATTGACCATTCAGTGGCACTTCTCCAAAGGGAGGTACACAGCCTTTCACACCAATGTGACCCTTCCACCTTACTTTCCTTTTCTCAGAACAGACAGACATTTTCTTTGGAAGGATTAGCAATTAATGCACTCTTCTCTAGTCTAGAGAAAACAATAAGGTATTTGTTGGTATTTTTGCCTAAGGAAATGAGGTGTATGTTCAGTGTGTGTCCCTCCCTATCTAGGAGGAAGATGTAGTTAGTGATACAGTTTGACAGGTAAAGGTCTGAAGGACAATTAATTCCTTCCAGGTATGAAGATAAATGGGTAGGGGAGACTAAACATATCAGAATTTCCCATAAATATCCATGCTTGAGGGAAAGGCTGAGGTGCAAGACTAGTACTATATACAGAAAAATCTTCATAAATGTCCAAATTGAAGTGTCCGTCCCAACTGTCAAAGCTGGTAGTCGACAAGTCAAAGTTTTGTAGGAAACTAAGTTTCGACACTGCCAGTCCTCACAGAATCAGCAGGAGCTACTGGTTTGGTAACAGTTGTAGAAGTACAATCTTATTTGTGGATTGCAAAACTGGTCCTTGGGAGGATGCTCCGCATCCTACTTGCAACAGTGAAAGAGGAAAATGGTTACAGAGGACAAGGTCTGGTCTCTACAAATAGTGTGACTGATGCAAAATATGACTTCCTGAAAAAATTTAAGCTATTTATCTTCTGAAATTTTTTCAGGAGGTGTTGAAGAAGAATCCTGCCTGCATTCTTTCTGGGGTTCTGGCTGAAGCGTAAGAAGCCTGATCGTAGTCTCTATAAAGGCAGGCTTAGTCATTAGGATGGAGTCAGCAGCAAAACCCTCTAAGCTGGTTCTGTAATCACATTACAGGATGTGTATAACAGTGACTAAACCTGCTGCATGGCACGGTAGAGACTCCTACCTGTCTTTCTGGGTCAGCTTTATCTTTCCTTTACCCTGTCAGGGTGTGAAGTGCATGGATGAAACAAACCACCAGCTGTGGGCCAGGTGTCACTCAGGGAGCCTTTGATGTGAAAGTGTAACAAGGCACAGTGCACACAACCTAGGAATTAAGCTTCCCAGAGGGACACAACTGGCTAGTTAACTGGAAACACGCAGAGAAACCATCATGCTGGCTGTGCTATTGATTCATGCTTGCTTTAACAAGCCACCTTGTCTCGGTTTCCCTCCTCTGTAAAAAAAGGAATACTGGTAAGGATTCCCATATACCTCACAGGACTATCATTAGAACTAATTAATTTCTGATATCAAAGTGCACTGAAGATTTAACATTATAAAAGAACTGGGTATGATTGAAATGCATTTTTGTGTTATAAAAGTTACATATATACACATGACACCATTACTGATTATGTACATCCACTTACTGGATACCCTGGACATTACAACGGTGTTCAGAAGCCCCATGGAGATAGCAGCTGCCTAAATTCCATCAGAAGATGCTTTTGTGTTCCAAAACTTTATCAACTTCATCTGCCGAAGCTGGGAACAATATACGAAACACAGAATGCCAATATTTTCTGTTACTAAATATGCATTGACTTAAGAATATTTAAAATTCCATTCCTGGAATAAATGTATATGCTACAAATAAATGTCTTTTCTTAATCCTTATTTATTCTTGCTTATCTGTTGCAACAAGTCTTAAGGATTTTGTTGCTGTTGTTTTCTTATTTTTTAACTTGTTTGATTAATTAAAGAAGGTATTAGATTTTTTTTTCTTCCTGACAAGACAGTCCTCATTATGAAAGTAGGCAGGTAGACTAGGGATAATTAATACCTTGTATTTATAAAGCACTTTTCGTCAATAGTTATTCTGGTTCTTTCCAGACAAATTCTCTGTGGTCTCTATTTTACAGATGAAGTAACTGAAATATTTCTGAAGACTAAATGTAGGAGGATAAGTAAATACTGTATATCTTAAGTGTCCTCCAGAAGAGTAAACAAATGAAGCAAAAAAACAGTCAAAAAGCCACACTACAGGTATTGTTCACTATTTCATTGACTAGTAGATGAAATCTGAGACTTTCAAAAGTGATTTCCTTTGCCATGTGTAAGAAAATGATTGGGGTTTTTCCTTGATGACTTTTTGAGGGAAGATATATGTCTCATGTATATGATTAGTAGTGGGACTAATTTGCATTTGGACAACTATTTTACAAAGCCTTGGGCTTCTCTGTCCTGGCTCAAGCAACAGCTGTCCCGTGTGTGTTCCTCTGCAACGGCTCCCTGCTGGCTGCCTACACCATCACTTACACAACAGGAACACCCATTTTTCAGTTTCGTATATTTCTTTAGACAACGTGGTCTTGTCAGATGGCAGTGGGTTTTGGCTCCTGCATATACAGCTGTTTTTACTACTCAGGGTAGTTGAATGCTTACTCCACCCATTTGTTTAATGAGACCTGCAATCAGCTTCAATTCCAATAGGTCATTAACACCTCTCCCACAGCAATACAAAGCCAAAATTGGGCAGGCTTGTTATGCCTGTTACAGCATGCAGTGGAGATACTTTGTGCAAGTTTTAAAATGTCTTTATTATAATTCATGTTCATAATAACTAGAGTGAGCCATCCTCCTTGCTACAGCAGCAACAAAAACGAGTAGCTCCTCTTGTCTTTTCTGTATGATTATGCCTTGAAGTGTATATCATTCCCCTAACCTCTGAATTTCATTTGATAAATATATCAACCAAACAAAAACACCACTGTACTGTGAATGGTTCCCAACTTTTTGTTCCTCACAAGAGAAAGATGCCAAGGATTAATAAATATATAGGAACTACATCTGGCTTAGAAAGTCCCCACTTAGCAACTGGCAGAATAAAAGCTGTCAAAAGCATCTATTCTTGTAATCATCTGCCAATATCTGCTTTTATCCTTTTTTCAGGACAAAGTACTGGGCTGGATGGATCCTGTATGGCCTTTCTCCTGTTCTTAAAGGACAGGAAATAGTTTTTACTTCAACATCTGAGTTCGAGCTTGCTACAGCATGTAACACCAGGGAGCTGGTGTTCCCAGAGAAGAGAGTCGATATGTGAATGACACACATCTTCATTTATTTTTGTTGTGGTTTTTTTTCCTTTCTGGGAATGAAGATGAGGTTATTAGCATGGTATCTGCTTATGCTTGAGACAAAAGAGGAGGAACATGAGAGGTAGAAGAGGGCAGGATGTGGAGGAGGAGAAGATGTATTCCATAAAGTGATCTGTTCAGTAAACTGGGCAGTGACTGCTTCTTTACAATGTAAAGGTCCTGATGCAGAAAAGTAACGTTTAGCTTTAGTATGTTTTCATTAACTTCAGCATGTCTAAGTGTTTGTGAACTGTTGCTGTAACATGGAGGGCTGTACAAACAGAGTCTATAAACAAGGGTGAGTATTAGCAAGTGCTTTGAATTTAGCAATCGGCAGAGAAGTAGTGCTGCATGCTCAAAGCCCAGCCCCCTGCCCAGGACTCCTCACTTCCCTGTATGTTGCACCTGTGTTTTACTGGTATGATTATACAATACCTGTTTACATTTATTCTCTCAAAGTTAATTAAGATCTATAAATAAGGGATAAGAATGGGCACTCTTTCATTGGCTTTTCATCCTAATTTTATAATTATCCTATACATTTGCATGATCTGGAATTGGAGTTAACTGAGAGAGTTGGACCCCACCAGAAAAATGAGCTGATCTTCAGCAACTGAACATCTAGCTCTTTTCCCTTAAGAAAAAAAAAACAAAAACACCAACAAGTAAACATTAATATGACATAGTTGATTTTAAAAGATGGATAATAGAAGACATTAATGTACAAAATTTCTATCACTTTGTTGGTATGTGTGGTGCAGAACAGGAATGTAGGTGTTCAGTCCAATTATGGTTTGGCAATTGCCAAAATGACAAAATCTAGCATTGATTTGGTTCCTCATTTCAGATACCTTAGTGAAATGGCCAAGGACAGAAAGTACATGAAGATGGAGCTCTACCTCTTACTCCCAAAAATCTCCTCTATCTGTGTGGTAGATAGGCCCTGGCTGGGTGCCAGGTACCCACCAAAGCCGCTCTATCAGTCCCCCTCCTCAGCTAGACTGGGGAGAGAAAATATAACAAAAGGCTCGTGGGTCAAGATAAGGACAGTTTAATAAAGTGAAAGCAAAGGACGTGTGTGCAAAAACAAAGGAAAACAAATGATGTTATTCTCTACTTCCCATCAGCAGGCGATGTCTGGCCACTTCCTGGGAAGCAGGGCTTCAGTACGCGTAGTGGTTGCTCCGGTAGATGAGAAATTCCCCCTCTTCCCTCTTCCTTTCCTTAGCTTTTATAGCTGAGCTGATGTCATATGGTATGGAATATCTGTTTGGTTAGTTTGGGTCAGCTATGCTGGCTCTGTCCCTTCCCAAGATCTTGCCCGGCCCCAGCCTGCCATTGAGGAGAGCGAAAACGTTGGGGAGACAACCTTGATGCTGTGCCAGCACTGCTCAGCAGTGGCCAAAACACTGGTGTGTTATCAACAGCTTTCTAGCTACCAATGCAGAGCACAGCACTACAAGGGCTCCTATGGGGAGAATTAACTCCATCTCAGTAAGACCCAATACAATCTGTTGCACCTCAACCGGTCTTCTGGGAACATACAGAACCCTTTAATTTCTCTGGCTAAGTGTTTAACTCACCTAGGAGCTCAGTTCCCATTGCTCTGATCCTAATCCCTGTCCCAAGCCCTACATTTATTTTAAAACATGGACAAAGAATTCTGCCTGAAAGTATAAAGAGAAAAGTAGGTCAAGATATGGGCTTACCTTGACTCTCTCCCTTTAGCACTATTGTATAGTTGTAATTGAAGTGTCCTTTTTAAAAGTGTGCCCTGTATTTTTTTTGTGCCACAGGCCAGCTTGGAAATGAAATGTAGTAACTCATAGCCTTTTTCTGAAGATTAGCAATTGTAATTAAATTATTGCACTTTAGGTTCTTTAGAGCCCATAACATATGGTGTATGGGGCATTCCTGGGAATCTGATGTGGAGGTAAATTGGGTAGAGTAACATAAGTTCTGCTATATACATTGGAAAGACCTATATAGACTTCAAGGCAATTATACAGCTAGTTTTCACCTATGAAACATAAAATTCCCTCCCCGGTGGTAGCAGGTAAGATTCTGTATGGTCCTCATATGCAAAAGCAAGCAGCTAAATTGATACAAAATATGCATTTGGAAGAATTGTAAGCTTAGGGGGGCTGGGAACTCTTTCATGATGTTTGTGTCTGCAGATTCTAGCCCAATGGTTTATAATTTTGGCTGAGGCTTATAGACATTGTCACAGTATAATTATAAACAGTAAATACAATAAAAACCCATCATCAGTAGAGTACCCATATCACCTGTAACATTCTTTGCTTCTTTCTTGTAGATCTAAGGCTGTTTAATGGAATGTTTTTTAATTAGGAAAAAAAAATATTTAGCAATTTAAATTGTTAATGCCACAATTAGATAAAAAGAGAACATTGTGTTTCTATATTAATCATGGGAGGTTGGATACAATTTGTTGTTTCAGAATTCTAGCTCTTCCCTCAAGCTTCCAGTCAGCACTTCAGAAAGAAAATCTGAGCCTTGAATTTCGTACTTCAGCTGCCACAAAAATAAATGTAGGTTATGTGACTCAAAAAGAAGATGTACTTTTTAAACGATGCAGATGCTTGTTGCACTGTTTAAAATATCTTATTGGCAAGACTATACCAGTTTAACCATACAGAGTGGCAATGGCCCAAAAATACTAATCAGCAAAGGCAGAAAATTTACTTAAGTTGGGTGTAGATGGCTTGGGTTTACACGATGCTGCCAAACTATTTTTATCATTGTAGTCTAGGCCTTGGCCAAAAGTTAGGAACAAAATCTAAGCACATGTAAACTTCAAAGATCTTTTACATTTGAGCTAAACCCAAACTGTGTTGACATTTCCATGTCTGAGTTCAGAAGCTATCAATTTTATGGCATTTTAAAACCTTTGCATAAGTTTGTGTCTGTAAATAGCACAAGAAAAAAAATGAATAAACAAAAGTCTACAGTGAAGCACCAGGCTTTTGGGGATCTCTAAGGGCAATCTTAAGAGATTTTTTTCTGTTGTTATATTTCCAATAGCAGAAAAATTATAACCATATAGTTAGTTTATACCATTATTAATAAATTACAAGGCTCTGGACCTAATTTCAGTGGAAGAACGCTGATTTATATGTAGTGAAGATCTATCTCTTATTTTAAAACTTCACTTAGAAATACATTGGTGCTTAGCAGGGAAGCATTGTCTTAATTTATAACAATGTGATATTGAGGGTAATCTATTCACAACTGACTAATTCTGTTTGATTCTGGTGACTCTTACATTATGTTTGTATGAGCTGGTATCAGACTATAAATTGCATTTGAGTGTTGGGTTTGCCTGTGTGCTGTAATATCCCTTTAACTTCATCTTGGACCGAAAACATACAGGATTGGTCACAGGGCTAATGAGAAAACTTTAATTTTTGTGGTCCTCTAGAGCACAAAACCCCCTGAACAAAGAGTGGTCAACTGTTAGAACCAGTCCTTTGTTTCAAGGCTGAACTGTGGGAGGTAGGTAGCTAAGCAATAGGACATTGGCTCTGATACCTCAGTAGGGCTGCTCAGTGGCTATGCCCTGACAAAACCCTATGCAGTTTTTAACAGAGAAGGCCATTTTTCGAGAGAGAAATGCAGTGCAAGAAATAGTGCTTCTTTAGAAGCACTTGTAAACGCCCTGCTAAAATCCTGGTGAACATGAATTGATGGCAGTTGGACTAGATGATCATTGTAGGTCCCTTCCAGCTGAAATATTCTATTCTATTCTATTCTATTCTATTCTGTTCTGTTCTGTTCTAAAGAAACTAAAATCTGACTGTGACACATAATGTACACTCATCTTGCTCTAGCTGTTATCACATGAACATATGCTTCTTCCATATACATGCAATTTAGGGAATGAGTAAAGTGCAGCTGTGAAGAGATTTCTGGACATATAACAGTGAACGTGGTTTACAAAAGCATGAAACAGAAAGTTGCAAAATCTTACTTCATATGTATGAGTTAGAGGGTCTCATGTCATGCTTATGAATATACAATATGCATAAATTATAGATTAAGGTCCAGATTCTACTAAAGAATTCAGCAGCTTATTCAGACTAGTTTTTATCTCCTAACACCACCTTATTACATGAATAGGTGCTGGAGTCACTATGGCTATTCTAGTCTTTAATGGTTTTATACTATATGATAATGAAACTACCAGCATGCTTCGCAGTAGTACTTTCGTTGTGTTCATTGACCATATATATTGTTGCCCAGTACAAAGATACCAAAGTTTGCCCTTTTGGAGTACCCTTTTTAAAGTAATGAGACATTTACAGAGGAAAAAGACAACTCACTTTGAAGTAAGGTAATAGAATATGACTCTCATTATAGGAATAACCTCTTTAATCCTCCTTGTGATCTCCCCAAGGGTACAGTGTTGATGGTAGGAGAGGGAACGCATAGAGATTACACTCATGTGGGAGAAACACAGCACACAATGTCAAAAGACCATCTCTAAATAGTAATCCAGTATCCCTATAGGGAAAGCACGGCTCATTCAAAATGCAAATCTAACAGGTATAAACCTCAGTACAGCCACTTGTCTGAGAATAGAGCAGAAGTGTTTGCTTTTTTTTCCTCTACTCTGAGGATTAATTTATAACAACAATATTCATTCTGGCTAAGCAATCTCTGGCACCAGAGTATGCATATCAGCAATTGTAATACAGTCATTCACTATTGGCACTTCAGGCCAATAAAGTTTATTTCACTTGGAGTGCTGACGTGGCTGTCTGCAAACAAGTCTCTGAAAACTAAGACAGCTGGAACATCATTAAAGAATAGTGACTTCCTCTCTTCTTTTTTACCTTTTCCTCTTTGGTGAAACTTTAGTACATTTAAGAATGCTAGTCACCTTTCAGAACATGAAAGCAAAACTGGCAAAATCTATATTTATATTTTCCTCCATGTATATCCCAAGTAACATAAAACAGTGAAGAAGATTAAACCATGCAACAGATTTGGGGAAGAAAAAAAATGGGTTTGTACATTGCCCAGATGGTTGTATCAGAGATTTCATAAAGGCTTTTTGTAAGTTTAAAGCTGGCTGTGTAGGGAGAGGCTGATTATTAATAATTTAGTACCTTTGGCAGGATCAATATGACTAATTTGTTATGTCTGCAGAGCTAATTCTTATTCCTTTTTGAACTGAAGACTTGAAAAATTGAAGTAACAATTTAAAAGGAAAAGCATTTATAGGGATTAAGGGGAATTGATTGATTCTGGTTTAAGGTTAAGAAGAATTAATAATCTAAGAATGAAGTTAGGGGTTTCTTTCACAGTTGTTGCATGTGCAACTTGACGGACTTGCTACTTCACTATTTTACTACTGTAAGTGGTTTCTGAAAATTGGACTTCACAACTGATACACATTTGAGTTATTTAAAAAAAACACCCTTGCAGTAGCAGCATCCCTCCGGTCCGATTCTGTGATACCCTGTAGAAGGAGTCCTAAGCAGTCCCTGCTGTGAAGTCACATAGCTTAATACAGACTGGACGAATATGGGAANTGGAGGAATATGGGAAGTTGAGTTCCAGCCAAAGGCGAGGGAGTTTGAAATAAACTGGTCTTCCTCCCCCTTTCTCTCCTGAGCTATTCAAGTCATTGAGCAAAGTTCATCCCAGAGTAGCAGTGTGTGTCCTTCATAGAGGTTTCCACTCCAGCTCAGACTCAATAGGTAGAGCCCTGAAAAGCAAATGCCACAGATAAAGATTTGCAAGGGCAGAAAGCAGCCACACCCTCTCGTTTAGTGAAAGGTGAAGGACCAAGTACAAATCTGTGGTGTGGAAATAGCAGGCACTGCTACCACTGATATCCCTGTCCATCTGGTCCATCTACTCCATCTGCTCAATCTACCACCTAAAGTGGTCTCATATGCTCAGCTCACAGTCTTTGGTGTGAACCTTCCCCAAATGACAGACACTTCGATCAGCAGTCCTCTCTTTTTCTCTGGTGGCAGTCGTCACACTTATAGGGCAGGACTGGTTTCCTGGTCTTTCTCATTGATCTGCATTTTCATGATCTTTGCATTAGTGTTTCATGCCTTCAGGTCATTCCTTGTTGGACAGAATGTCTGTCTCTCTGCTGTTCTTGTGGACACATTGTCTGCTATGTAATGATGGAAAAGCACCTCTCTGCAGCATGGATTAAAAGGAAAGACAGAAATAGGATGTTTTGTGCAGAAAGAGAACAAGAGAAAAAAAAAAAGCACATGCAACAATTGGATCACACTGAAGAGGAAAGTTCCAAGAGAAATTAATGGTGAAATTGATCTCTTCTGATGTTTACAGCTATTAAATAAAGAACAGAATATTACATTTGGCATTAGCAAATACAAAAAGCATTATTACCCAAATGTCAGTTTGTAGAGTGTCCTAGAGCGGGTTCCATTTCATATAAAGAGGAAACAAAGCTGAAGAATTCTTGCAAAATGTTTAAATAATTCGGTTTAAATAACTATACTATGCAATGCAGAGGAATTACAACTTTCAGAACACAGCTTGAAGAAATGTCAGCATGGACTGGCAGTACTTGGTGCAAAGAAATTATTACACTGCTGTAATTAAAATACGTGTAAGATTTTAGTCCTCAGTCACTGGCAAAGGGCTGTGAAGCAGAAATTATTTCTATTAACACCTGAACCCTGGAAGGAAAGTTACACTAAGAGCAGTCGTTATTAACACGTTCAACCAGTTTCTCAAATTTTTTTTGCAGGAAGTTGGTTGCTGGGTTTTTTGCTTGTTCGTCTTGTTTTGTTTTAATAATTGCCAGATTTGTAGGGAGGAGTGGGCATTCGGACTCTTTCCTAAATATTTATACACTTTATTTGCTTGCAAGTACATCACTAGCACAAACATGTCTCTCTCTCCCCCTCTCTCTATATGTCCTTAAAAGCACTAAAGCCAGTTGCAGCTCACCATCTGGTTGGTTTGGCTTGGTTTGGCTTGTAAAGTGTGCAGAACAACACTCTGGAGATTGGGACAGCTACTTTCTTTTTCATGCAAAAGTAGTAAGTAAGTTATTAGAAGAACTGGAATTGTCATTGTAAAATAAAGCTATTTTCAATGTATACAGAGCAATTTCCTTTCTAATTGCAGTGATATTGGGTTTAATAGATTTCCTAAATAGAAGAAAGTCAATGAAAATAATTCTTTATAATGCTGAAAAAAAAATCTGGTTTTACACAAGAGTAGCTATGATCCTTGGATTATTAACAAGAATAAATAATCTTTGTGCACGTGTACGCACCTAATTTACTCCTTTGTATACAGGTGTAAGACGCACAAGCATTTACTTTTCACATACACCTTGAAATTATATAAAATTATATAAACAATAACACCATGGAAGACAACAGAGAATCTAGGTCCTGTATGTACAGTGGAGAACAATGAATTTGAATTTAGGATAAGGGTAAATGTGAAGTCTTTCTTCAACTGAAGTAATGAAAAGGATGTTGATGGAGAATGCCACCCAATGTAATCTGCTAACGAGTAAATGGTAACTATCAGAAGTACTAATTATAATGGAATTATCTTTTTTTCAACATTATGGGTTTTATTTTATAGTACAAGAATGTTCCTGTGCCACTCACTAGTGACTTCATTTGTTTTTGGGCTCCTATTGCTTTATTTTTATTAAAAAATGTTACAATGATTAAATAAAGAGTTTGCCAAGAAAACTGGCAGACTTTTAGTCAGGGTTAAAATTCACACCTAATTTTACACAAACCATTTATGCTTCAGGATTGCTTTTACATTTCAGAAAGTTAATGTAATTCTGAATTTGCAACACACTTCCACAGTGTTTCTACTTTTTCTTCTGTACTCTATGGCAAAACACTAATAAATAATAACTTCAACCTTCAAAACATTTGCCTAGCATTTTTCTTAGGTCTTGAAGCATCGAGCAACAAATTAGGACTGTCAGGCCAACTAAAAAGACAAATTCCATGCTACGTTCTTCTCTTCAACAGTACTCTATTAGCAATTTTTTCCTAATTAAAGGGCTTTAGCTAACCTAGTACTTCAGGAACCACACCACAGAGAATTTTAAATTTTTAGAAAACATAATTACAGCAAATAAATTTACCAGCAGGAAAAAACTGATTATTAACAGAAGCTACCACTATCCCAAAGTCCTTGTGTTCCAAATAGAGAAAACTAAAAGGCTGAAATAAACCTTCTGGTGAAAATATTTCTGGCTACATCTCAAATAAAATACAACTTTCAGAGTGGTGACAAGGTTGTAGCAAAATCCTGTTCAAGATTTTCTGCTGGCTGCTGTTTGTCAATAGCAAAAAACCGCCAACTGCAAGTTGTCCCAAATCCCTAGTCAGTTCAGAAGATGTTGACTTTTATATTACTCTGGTTTTGTTTGTTTGTTGCATTAAATATAGTGGCAAAACTTCTGGATTGCAGTGCTTCTAGAAACTTTGCTTTAACTGATCTAGACTACACATATAATAAGGAAAATAAAGGTCAATCAGTGTTATTTTTATACAGTATATTGAAAATGGTCATAACCAATTTACAAAAACTGCTGAAAATTCTGCATGTGCCTCAACACTCACAAAGGGACCCGTTGTAAATATTTTTTTTCTTCCTGGAAAATACATTACTATTTTACCTGGTTCAGCAGCTTTTACAAGGTTCCTTGCAACAAAAAATACTGGATAAAGAGGAGCTTCGATGGCTTGAAAATAAGCCATGAAATGTACATTTTAGAAGTGCAAATTCAGTATGACTTCGTCATATTGTAGCTCTCTTCTGGCACCTTGTTCACATCGTTTAAATACCAAGCAGTAACTCCCAAGTCTGTATATAACTCGAAGACAGTCAAAGTGCTTCCCTCGTGCTTACAGCCCATGATGTGACAGAGACGGGCACAGGTGGCTGTGGGAGGTCTAAAAGAAACAGGGGAGACAGTGCTGTACCACCTGGAAATAAAGCAACACGGGCCTTGCAGAGCTGGTGTCATTTCTTACCTATGAACTATTTCTGGAGGTGCCCCTTCTCCTGGCTGTGTGTGGATCTACCTCTTGTGTCTCAGCCACATGAAGATTTTTCCTATGCAGCTCACAGGGCAGGTAAAGTTGCATACTCCTCAAAAGAATCTCCTTGTAACCCCAAATTCTTTTTAAATTATGCTTCATTTCACCTCCTAGGAAATGCCAAAGGTAGACTGTTAGCCAATTTTGCTTTGTAATAGGTTGTGTGAGTAATTATATTGACGCACAACGTATTTATCCTGGCAGAGAAAATAAATTACTAATTACCAGAAAGAGTTAATTGCATTTCTTTTAAATCAATATAAAATATTTAAATTATTTCTATTATCTCTACCTCACAGAATTCTTTAACTTTCAGTCTATTTTGTTAGCTTTTCAATTAGTTCAGCAGAGCTAATCAATAGATCAGTTTCCATATATAGAATCAGCAAAGCAGGGCCTTCTAAATTACACTACTAACTGAAGAACAGCCCTTTTCAGCTCCTTAGACTCATTATGGAAAATTGTACTTGATTCATGGGCTTTATAAAATTTTTCGCAGATGACAGAATTTTCCTCTCTATCAAATTTAGCTTAATACTAGGTTATTTAGAGATAAGTAAGGAAACAATCTCCGGCTTTCCACCAGAGACTAAGCTAATTTGTTTCACTTAGCTCTGTGTGTGCTGAGAATGTCTTCACACTTTCTAAGGACCTGGGTTGTGCCATGTAAGCACAGTCCCATGCTGAGTGAAACTCCAGCACCGAGCCCTGAGGGAGCACAGAAAACACACTGCATGCAACCGTCAAGGAGGGATATGGAGCAGTTCCTCTAATCGTTGACCCTTCTTACTGGTTTTAGATTCATTGTCTCCTGATGAGGAAGGAAGCTAATTACTTTGTCCAGGAACACTAGGCAGTCTTTGTCCATTCATTCCTCGTCCTGTACATCAGGGTAAGAAGCAAGGAGATGCTAGCCCTACACACTGCAGTTATTTTTGCTTTTTCTCCATTGTAGTTTTATTGCCTTAGTAACTTGCAAATCATTACATGTCCTACAGCTATCCCACACAGTATAGTATGTACACATCCACGAGGCTATAATATTTTTCATCATAAAATGATTGTTCCTGATAGAAATCTCCATTCGTAAAAATACCAAGCTCAGGGAGGATACATAATTTCCCAAAGAAGGAAGCCTTTTTCAGTAACAGAATCTCAGAAAATGGCTCTAATTCTCTTGAAGGCAGGTCATTTCATCTAACTAACTGTTACTGCAGAGCTGTAGAAAAGCAAGTATTTCTGGGTAACTTGACCAGAGGGAAAAGAATTAGGCTACATTACTGAACTGTAGTAATATGTTTTCTTGGCAGCAGACATGCCTCTGTGGTTACTGCCACATATAATGTACCCTCTTTAAAGACTAGAGGCTGGAAAAACAAATAATTCAGAAGTGTTCAGTACCAAGTCCCACACACTGAATACATGTTAGAAGACTGTATCTCAGTTGTGGATTCATAAGCTTGTTTTACCTCATTTCACATGTACTCAGACCTGCTGGTTCAGATACTCTATTTTAGATTAAGAGAGAATCTGGTTCATTTTTCAAAGCTCAGCTAAATCATTACTGAATTCCCCAAATTCATTGGCTAAATGTTGGAAAGAGAAACAGCAAGCAAGCGTGATGAAAAGACCAGTGGGAAAAAAACAGGTATTATGGATATACAAGACACACACTCTTGTAGCTGATAAATATCTCTTCTATGCATAAATGCACAAGCAATGCTGTTAGAACTTTATTAAGATTGAAACATCCATTGCTCAGAGTTCGGAAAAAGCACCTTTAAGATTACCTATGCAACTCTAATTCAGCCTTCTTGTATATTTACATTAGGACATTAACCTTAATTACATGACTATGTACTCTTGTTTTAAGGGCCGTTTATTGCTTAATGCAAATGATGGAAGATGGCTACTCATTTGAGGAACTGTTTAAAATTGTGTTTTAGGTTAATCAAGTGTAGTTATCAGTGAAAAAGCCCAATGTCCCAGGCTTTACCTACTTCCAAGAATCCCTACTCTACACATAGGCAGAATATTAATTTTAAGGTGAATACTTCTTGTGGTGTTCAATACTAGAGATGCTTTATCGTTTCACAAACATTCCTGAATTTGTTTCTGCAACACCCCTATTAACCAAGGGCACTGTAACCTCCAATTTGCAAATGGGAGAGCAGGGTAGAGGAGAAGAGTTAGATGTTCAAAGGTCAGAGTATCCGTGGTACTTTAAGGTGCCCACTTGGGACATTTATTTAATTTTCTTGAGAAGCTGATGTTACACAGCTCTTCATGTTTTTCAAGTTCAGATTCCAGTTAGTTCAGTTGCAGTTTTGAGAGTAGAGAATTTCTCATAGGTCCTTATGTCTCATGCTGGACATGTAGAACATGAGGACATGCAATTAGTGATGACCTCAGAAAAGTGTGGTTTGCGTGACTTGCTTAGCATCACAGAGATGGGAAGAGGGAGGGGAGAAATGAAATTCCTCAGAACCATATTCAAAGCTCTCAACGAGGAAATCCTCCTTTTTCTTTTTGATGTCTCATTTTAGTTACAAACAACTTCTTAATAATAAGACCTAATTCACTCTTTGAATATGCCTCTTATGCGCTGAATACGCGAGGATTCTTGTGGAAATGACCACATCAGTAAAGACTATATCATAATGCATATATATAAGGAGGCTGAATTAATACTACCCTAATAATTTTATCCTGGAATTTTGTAACTTCTGAGCACTTTAAGTTTGGGGTTTGTTTCCTTTCTTATGTGTAGGCATGTATCTATGTACATGTTTTGTGTGTGTACGTGTGATTTCCTTTCAGCTGTAGAGACACTCCATCTCAGGGCATCACAGTGCCTCCCCATGCATCCTGAGCAGGGATCAGTGCCTTGAGCTGAAGGAATAACTAAGAGATAGCAATTGCAGGTTTTTATGCTCTGTGCACAAGAAATAAATTTAAATGTTCCCCACACAAAGTGTTTCTATCAGCAGATAGAAGAAGAAATTTTCTGATAGAAGAAATTTGGAATTAAAAATATCAAGGGTCCATCCTGGATTCTAGCAGGAGCTTCTGTTCACCCCAACCTTGAATGATTTTGCATGATCCTCTCCAATCATCTTACTGCTATTTCACCATCCTGGGATCTTGTTCCCTCCTATTTTCCTCTTTATTTGGCCTTAGTCCCAACATGGCTGGTTTGCTATGTCTCTGAGCCTTTTGAAACTACTAAAACAACAAAAAAACCCACTTCTGTTTTACTGTTCCTACCATCTCCTTTTCAGAGACTAGTTTTACAGTCAGTTCCCACAATACTTGGTCTGTTCCAGTCTACCTAAGTTTTCCAAACAATCCTACTTCCAGCCTGCTGTATTACATTCCAGTTTTACTCTTTGCCTCAGAAACCTATCTAATCTCAGTGGTCATTCTTTTCCAGCAAACCAGATGCCATTTCCTCCACTGCTTCCTTGATTCATGTTATTTTTCTTGTCAGACCAATCTATGCTTTGTCTCTTCACTAGCTCATGAATGCAATGGCCCACACACCAGACTGCAGTCTCGTTCTCCACAGCAAACCTTGTGTAGCTTTGTTTCCTTCAGGCGTCCAGTCTCATGCTTGATTAGCCCAGTTTTCTGTTTTCTGACTGTTGATCCTATTTCTCCTCCTCCCCAATCCTATTGTCACTTGTATTTATTCATTAATACAATCTTATTCCTCCCTCACTCTCCTGCCTTGCGTTTCTCTTTATACTGTTCGGGGAAGAGCCTGAGAGAGGGCCAGGGGCAGATTATTCGGACTACAGGATGGGCAGGTTTGCTGCCTGTGGTTGTGATGGCAGGCTTGGTATTCCTGCCAGGACATTCATGTAGGTATGATCATATACAGGTTTTCTAGAGAATTAGTCAAAGCAGGCCCTACAGAAGATAGATGCAGCAAGCAGATGTACCATACGTGCAACAATGTGCTTACAATGTGAAGAGTCTGGTACAAGGTGAACAGTCTTGCTAAATAGCAGAGGTAAAAGACGATATATTTATGGATCATGAGCTCCTCCTGTGCTGTATGATAGATAAGGTATTTCAAAATCCAGATCAGGATGCAAGTACAATGTAATATATAAGTATCTTGACCTCTATAAAAAAATGAGGGCAAAAAACCTTGCAAGGTTTTATTGGTCTCAGAAATCCTTCATGGTGTTGTGCCAATACATAGCAAGAGCATACATGAGTTAACATGTGTCTGTTAGAGTGCAAGCGTGTTAGAGTTCTACCCTAAACGCTGGACTTAGTCCATGGTCATTCTCTGAAAGAAAATAGTGCTGGAGTCCCTGGAAAGTGGATTGGCCAGCCCCAAGGTCTCTAAGATTACAACAGTGGCAAAAAGACCAAACTAGCAAATGCTAAACAAACAGGTCCAAACTCAGGTAAAAGCAACTATTGCATTTTATAGCTTTTTTGAGTTTTCACATTTGACCTGTTAACTCCAGACAGACTTAAATCCCAGACAAACCTGTGCAGCCATTCCTAAGGGTGGCAACAAGCACATCCCTGTTATAAATGCTTTTTCCTGTTCTTTCAGATAACTTTTACTTTCTTTGAAATGAAACATTTCTCTTATTTAATATGAACAAAGCAATATATTTTTCTCAAGCTTCATTTTCAGAAATATCTAAATCATTCTGACTTAAATTAAAATATATATAAAAATAATGTAATTCTGCCTAAGAAACGCAACCAGCTTTTGAAATGTCAGCTCAATTATTTAAAATACAACAAAATTATAGGTGGCAGAATACAGCATCTTATAATGGGAACCTTAATAAAAGACACTGTTACCACTTCCATCTTTAACACTGAAACTAATTTAGAGTGCTCTTTTCCTAGATGGAGTTTTACCTCTTTTGAAATTGTTTCTGCCTTTGTTTGGTTTCCTAGTTTTTATCACCACACCACTGAATAAAAAACAAAAAACAAATAGAAAACAACTCACTGCTTAAATTCAGATTACAAAGGAGAAAAAGTGTTGCAAACTGGACCACAATTAGTGAAAGCTGATCTGAAGAAATATTCAACAGCAACAGCTGCCTGTCTGCATGGCTACAGAAGGGATTGCCCTTTACAAAACATATTAGTCTCGGGACTCTCTTCTAGTGAATCTACCCACCCAAAAAATTCAACAGTAGCAAGAATCTCCATCATCAGCAAATTCACTTTTTTTTTTTTAAATGGATTTTCAATGAAAACCTTTCAATTTTGAGCTTAAATTATGTAAGCATTTCCAGCTCCCAGCCCATATAGGAAATATTCAGGGATGGAGGGGGTAGACAATGTTTCAATTTCTTTGTTTTCTCTTCTAAATATTTAAAGATAATTCTAAATGCTTCTGGAATCTCTTTCAATAACCTGTTTTCTAAGATCTTGTCTACAATGTGATTTACTGAGTGGCATAGCTCTATCCCTTTCATAGACTCACATACAAGTTTCCCTATTGTGCCTCACTCCAGCGCACCTTGTATTCCAGCAAAACCACAGCTGTAAATCTCCTGTAAAACTTTTCAAAACACTGTCTTGCCAGCGTGCTGTTTCTGTTATTAAGCTCCTGTTCAAACCTTGACATGGCCTGGGTTATGGGACCTGGTCAGACTCTAACAGCTGGATGTAAAACAGCTCAGCAGACAGTGGAAAATCAAACAGTAGGAAAGATCTGAGGAACGCTGGGAAGCTACAGGTGACAGGGCTCTCACAAACCCATAACCTGGGAAGGATCCTTATACTTTATCTGTCTAAAACCTCTTTTATCAGTTTTGCTCCGGGATTAAATACTTTGTTTTGGAAAAATGAAATCAAAATGAGATGGAAAATAAACCAATGTTATTTGGGAGATTAGGACACATTTAAATGCTAGACTTTTTGTCTGGCTAATTTAAATACTTGCTTTCCCTCTCAAAATACATATGTGTTTATACACATGATCATATATACATATATGTGTATGCATGTACTAGTTTGTTTATGTAAACCCTGATTTGCACCCTGATAGCATAGTCAATTATTTCCAGTGAAAAGTGTTTGAATTCTTTCTCTCAATTGTAACTATTTGCATGTGATCTCAAACCCCACAATATTTAATCTAGTTATCCTCAAAACACTTCTTAAAGGGTGGGACTGCTCCTGTGGCTGGAGAACTAAAGCACAGAGAGCCACAGTCTAAGTGATTTACAAGAGTAATGTCTCAGATGGAATAGAAACTGAAATAGGATGAGCAAGGGCTTCAAACACTTCCTGTTTTTTGATATTGAAATAAAGGCACAATGAAATGTATCTTTTAACTTAAATATGAGTAGATTTAATATCAAAATGGGTATTCTATAAATTAAAAATCCCATGATTCAAAGTGATTCTTAAGCCTTCACTTTTTTAAATACTTAAATCATAATAAATAAGCAGACACATTTCCAAAAGCGTCTGAAAAGTATATTAATCTTTTAAAGAATCTATTTGTTCTTCTGAAGACATAATTTGGATAGATTTTTTCCCAGTTGTATCCCCAGATTCTCAAGCTCCTTCCAAATTCTGCTCCTCAGCACTTACGTGCAAGTTCATTATTTTAAAGCCTGGTCTCACTGTCTCTGTGCAAATCCATACCAATTACACTGTTCAAATTGTATTTCACTGACACTGAGAACATCAGATAAAAAATTCAACCTGGGTATTGCTGAAAAGGGCAACAGCCATAGCAAAAGCAGGAATAAAAAGGAAATGAGGATGACAGGGACTTTAAAAATAAGTTCCTACACCTACGCCTGATTTATATATTCTTTCCTGTAATGACCGAAGGTTTTAATCACCTTACATCAGAGGTTATAGATGTTGTCCATTGTTACCTTTTTAAAAGCTTCAGCTTACTTCTGGAGAGACATGCATGTTTTGCATTACTAGCAGGCACCTATGGGCAT
>VYZV01028328.1:41805-56516 GCA_013401275.1 Pandion haliaetus | reverse complement strand
TTTGCATGTTTCTGACCATAAAGAAAAATCCCTGTGACAAATTTTCTAATCAGCTACAATGTATAAGACCAGAACAATAGCTCTCTACCTCAAGAAATGTCTAAACCACAATCACTCTTAGAAGCCAAGGCCAAGAATAAATTTGTGAATTTAGGTCACTTTTCCTGAATTTAATCTGCACGGTATCTCCAGTGGCCAGATCCTTCATAAAGCCAAAGAAACCACAAAGCAGATAAAAGATATGTTAGTTTAAAATGCATTATAGAAAGCTACCATTTAAGAATTCAGAATGACTGACAATATTGATACAAAACTTACTTGTGACCATAATCACTGGAGACACTAGTTCATAACATGTACTCACATGTGTAAACAGCTCAGAAAATACAAGGTCACATTCTACCTAAAAATGGTTTAAGTTCCTGTAGCTAAAGCCTCTTGCTGACATAATGCTTTCAAATGTATCTAAGCTCTTACAAGACATCTGAATGATACTACAGTCTGAAAGTGGAGGACGCAATAAAGTTATTAGCAACAAGTTGTCCTTTTGCATGCAGGGATTACAGTCCTCGTGAATTTCGGGAATACATTCATCTTCCTGTTATAAACTCTGTCATCATTATTACTAGGCAGAGGTATTAGGAAAGCAGCAGNCAGGGTGCAGAGGGAAGGTGAAAAGCAGCAGGAGTTTTCAGGGCTGGAATCATGTTCACTTGGAAAACAAAAGGGTGATGGGGTAGTCCTGGGCAAGCACTGGTCATGCAATTAAGTTCTTTCACAATTAAAATTAGGCATGTAATTGCACGTACATTTACATACCTCCCAGGAGCACTTCCAGAAGTTTTGCCCCAGCAAATAGTAAAATCAGCTGTATTTATCACCATGTTCTGTTTAGGAGTTAAGTGTATCTTTCATTCATGAAAGTGTATAGGCAGGAAGATGGAAAGAAAACTCAGGTCTTCCTCAAGTACTGCCAAGAGATTGAAAAATAGAAAAGCAAAATCTGCTGTGACACTACCTTATCTCCTAGAATTATCTCCTACTCTTACAAGAAGATTCCAGCTTCACAGATAACATGCATATAATTACAGGATAATTAAAAAACCTCACATGAATGCAGTCAAGAACCAAACCAAACAAAAAAAATGTCCACTCATTTTTCTGTGTAGTTCCCTACTTAAGAGCCTCACTTCTCCTATATCAATCTTCTCTTTGATATTTACAGGAAAATCAAGAATTTTCTAAGGCAAAGATGCTAAGATCAGAAAAACTAGCTAACTCAATAGACAGACAGACAGACAGATAGTTAGATAGATAATAAATGGAAGTACTTCCTTGACATCCTGTGTCATTTAACCCCTAGAATTACCAAAGCAAGTTTCTGTAAGAATGTGAACACCAGGGCATTGCAGTGGCCTCGGCTGTTACACTGGCTAAATTCAACAACCATACTACATTACATCCTGAACATTATTGGGCAAGCTTGTGCCCATGTTCCCTACCCCACAATACACTAGCTAGAATATAAATCAGCATTATGAAAGCAAAACATTTGACAACATACAGAAGTATAGTTCATTCACTGCATCATTTCTTATATTTTATAGCTAAAATAAAAAGCAGCATTACTTATTTTCTGTAAGACTCAACTTTTCCATTTGCATATTATAGGTGCATAAGCTAATCATTCTTTTCAGAAAATCATAAAATCAATTAACTAAGACAGTAATCAGCTGTCTATCTAGACTAGATATATGTATTTTTAAAAAAGTCAAGCTTCTGGTGTGCACGAACAACTTACTTGCTGGCAGACTGCAGTTATGGGTTAACAACAGAGCTGTGTTTTAGCTTAGCCACAAATTCAACCATTTTGCAAGAAGAACGTTGGCAAGCCCACTCCACTGCTGACAGTCTTCCAACACATACCCCACAGTTTAAAGGAAGGGGCAGAGAAAGTTCAACCATATGCTTGGGAAAGAGCATATGGACTTCTCCTTTCAGAGGACCAGAGGGTACGCTGCCAAGACATATAAACAAATACAGAAGCAGGACAGCAGCAACACAGCAGGATTTGTTTGAATGCACTCCAGCTTTGGCTAACCTGAGGAACCATACTCAGCATCTGCTCCAGGGCTAGTGGTGCAGTTTAAACCTGCCCTAGTACCTGAGCTGGTTCTTAAGCTACTGAGAACCAAAGCAGTGCTACTTATTCCAAATTACCTCACACTATGTGCTCCCTCGCTCCCTAGCAAGCACAAGCTAGTTCAAGGCAGCAAAGACCCCTTAGCTCTGCTCCCTTCATAAATCCACACCTGAGCATTATATAGATTCACATATACACAGGTTTTATTGAGATTTGTCAAAGTACTTTGGAATATTAAATTAACTTCTTCACCAAATTAGAGCCAGAGTATCCAGAACTTTGCCGAAACTAACCCTCACTTAAGTTTGCAAGTACATGAAAAATAACATCTTAAAATATTCAAGCAACGGCAAAGCTGTAAAATCCATGCACAAATACCATCTAGAAGCCTCTAAAATTGGGAGAAGATCCCACGCTAGGGCAGCAAGCCAGCAGCATTATCATCAACATGAAACAGCAGTAACACACCCAGCAACCATTAAATTTGTAAGACACAGCAAGATGCAAGCACAGATGGAAGAGAAAAAGACATGCTACCTTCCCTTCCAATCTTAGCAGTTGCAATAGATTTTCCATGAAGCTCCGAAAAAGCTCATAAGCAGGAGCTGGCCTCAACATCTCAATGAGCAGAGCAATTAATCACACTGTCTAGTGTTTTAGCACAGACTTGTTAAGTTCTACATACTGCATAGCACGATCAGTCAATCAAATGGGATCGTATACACAACATGCCATCACAGATATATACAATCAAGTAACAGTAAAAAGAAAGAGATTAATGACTCCAAAGAGATACAAAATCCCTTCACTAAATGCAGCAGAAATAAGCCCCACAAGTCTATTAATGTTAATATTTAATTAATTTTTCATAATATGCAGAATTAAGACTCAAAAGGGAATGTCAGTACAATTTGATGCCAGCAATGAGATTATTAGCTCTTTGGGAAACAAATCAATGATCTTGTAAAAGAAAGACTCTGTTGAAGAAGACCATGGCCTGTGTCGAATCATGTCATATTCAATTATATTCTCTTCATATTTACTGCATGGATTTAGTCTCTTATTTACATGAATATGTAATTAATTTAATGTGCTAGTTAAAACAGTAGAATTTATTGCCTAATGTCTCAGAGATACATAGGGCTTTCAGCTAAGTAGATGTAATAGATCTCCATCTGGCTTAAGAAAAAAGTGAGGGGAAAAAATGAGGGGAAAAAATGAGGAAAATGACTGATTGAAGTTAGAAACCTCACTCTCAGTCTGAATCATTGTTACAAGAGGTTTCCTGATAAATTTTTTTTAAACCTCCTGCTTCTAAAGTAGGTGTAAGTGCCCTTCCCAACTCCGATAATGCCTAAATTATCAGGCGTTAGTATGTTACTTGGCTACTAATGACTGTCATTGGAATAATGTTTCTCCTGGTGTTCTTGCTTCGTCATCTTAATTGTTCTTGCTAGCATTTACAGATATGTCTCTAAATGACATGGATTTGATGGATGGACCCTCGATGGATAAGGAATTGGCTGGATGGTTGCACTCAAAGAGTTGCGATCAATGGCTCAATGTCCAAGTGGAGAGCAGTGACGATTGACATTCCTCAAGGGTCAATACTGGGACAGGCACTGTTTAACGTCTTTGTTGGCAACATGGACAGTGGGATTGAGTGCACCCTCAGCAAGTTTGCTGATGACACCAAGCTGTGTGGTGCAGTCGACATGCTGGAGGGAAGGGATGGCATCCAGAGGGACCTAGACAGAATTGAGAGACGGGCCCATGCAAACCTCATGAAGTTCAACAAGGCCAAGCTCAAGGTCCTGCAGATGGGTTGGGGCAACGGGCAATCGCAAGCACAAATACAGGCTGGGTGGAGAATGGATTGAGAGCAGCCCTGAGGAGGAAGACTTGGAGATGTTGGTTGTTAGGACAAGGGGCAATGGCTTTAAACTGAAAGAGGGTAGATTTAGATTAGATTAGATTACTGTGAGCAGTGAGGCACTGGAACAATTTTCCCAGAGAGGTTGTGGATGCCCCATCCCTGGAACTGTTCAATGCCAGGTTGAAGGGGGCTTTGAGCAACCTGGTCTAGTGGAAGGTGTCCCTGCCCATCGCAGTGGGGGTTGGAATTAGATGATATTTAATATTCCTTTTTACCTCCCAGCAGAGCTGGACAAATTATGTACTGAGGCAACAAGCTTGGGTATTTCCAAATGACATCCAAAAGCAGCAGGAAAGAATAGTAATGTTACCAAGGTACTGAATACAAAACAAATGGGAAACAAATTAATGATCAACAAAATCAATGGGCTTCAGACCAGGAAGTTAATCATTGACAGAAATTCACTGAACATTACACAGAGATAGTAAAAGAGAAACTGGAGTTACTATACATGAAGCACAAAGAAGGAAACACCTGTGGAGAGGTGAATAAATGTAAACAAAAATATACTGACACAACGCTAAGAACAGACTCAATTACTTTTATAAATGAAACAATCACAGACCTTTAAGAATGAAAAACACTGAAATACCTTCCTCCTGCACATTCTTATATTTTTTGTCCTATACCAAAGAGGAGCCTACTTTCTCCCAAGCTAACACATCAAATCCTGCACCTCCTCTATTTCTTAAAAGCCTCATAAGTTCACAGGAGTCACACATTCTCCACACTTTAAATATTCCCTCTTTGTGTGTATCCAGCACATTTAACAGTTTATTAGCAATAAAACACTGCTTTCAAAGCTAGTTGCAGTGCTTTTCCCAGCTAGGTGCATCCCAATATGGCAAGAAAGCCAAAATACCTGTATGCAGAAATACCATTAGCAGAAATTTAATATTCTCCCATTAAATAAACCACAAGGCCAAGGCTGTAAGAAGTTTTTTGAGTCCAAATATGAGTTATATTGGTTCCCTTGTGTTTCTTGTTTCCCTAAGCAATTTTGCTAGGAAAAGGCTTTTTGAAATACCATCTACCTTTAATCTTTGATTCTTTATGCAAACCTGGCTAAAGGATTGTAGCCATAATACTCACTTTTCAAATTCTGGACAGCCCTACAGGACCTTCTTCAGAGGTCTAGTGAAGTTTAAATCAGAATAAGCCTTGGAGAAGAACACCTATCTTTTCCTACACCAAACATTGTTTTGCTCTCCACTGCTGATAAACTTGATGGTAAAATAAGGAGGTTAGAGGCTTCACAGAGCAACTAATTTGTTTAACTGTAAACACATGCATAGCCCAAATTTTCTCCCACTGGCTTGCTTGCTTAAAAGCAAGTACATTAAAAACAGTGATACTAAGATTTGGGCTATAATTAAGGAGTAATAGTGTGTATATAAAACCAGTTCTGGTTAAATCTGAACTATAGTTATTCTGAAATAGAAACCAAAAGGAGAAACAAACATTGCAAATGGTTGCATACATGTTAAACTTATCAACTACGAGTGGTCTCATTAAGTTCACAGAAGACAATAAAGCACATCTGTGTTTGCAGAGTCCAAATCTGGAGCTGGGACTCAATGACTGAAAATATAGACTGAAGTAAAATGTTACAAAGCACTGTATTAAACACTGACAAGTAAAACAGTAACATTACTTATAAAAAAGGATTTGCAGACAGTCCAGGGACAGATGATTACTCTGAAAATGTAGAAGATAACCAAGAAGATAAATTTATTAAGAACGTAGGAAATACAGTGGGAAAAATGACAGGCAAATGAGGGGAAACTTATGTTTTCATTAGTCAAATCAACAAAGAATCACAAGACAAGTATCTAAATATATATTTACTGTTCACATCGTTCTACTATAGTTAGAAAAAAATCTGTATTATGAACTTCTATGTTTAGTGAACTATCCTGAATGAATTTTGCTAGTATAGCAATTTTGTATTACAAATATCTCATATTGTTATTCACATAAACCTTATATAAGGAAACAAGAGTCTTAGACAGATAAATCTCTGGTTTCTGCTGTATTATCCAGAAAAAAAACAAACTTCATAAAGCTGCTTACTCTGAAGAAGAGAGACATGGAAATGTTCCACTCCATCAAAGCACTGCTGCTTCAAAGTTTCCTTTTGATCAATAGAAAACTCCAAGCAAGAAAATTCATTTTTAAAGGGATTTACTAGCAATGCATATGAAGGAATAGAACAAAAGATTGAGAAAAGAGCATTAGGTCATTTTAGTTTTGGCTACTAAATATTTTTCCTGACAATAACCGATACTAGCATACCTGGTTTTCTAACCACATGAAGTACATATATTTTCCTCTGATATACTGTCTCATGCACAATTTGCCTGAAACTTAGCAGTTCCAATATGATAATTTTTACAGGGTAGAGCAGTTGTAACTAAAACCAACTTTATAACCGGAGCAATACATATGCAGCATGCACATGTCACCTGGCCTTTTTTTTTCCTTTCTGTTTGTTCTTAGATTGTAGATAAGATTGAAGGATCTTTTCTTTCTAATGCTGTAATCAAATCTATTAAGGCAGTTAAATGAGAAAACTTAATTAATCTTCCTACCTTGATTTAGAATGCTTTATACAGAGAGATACTATATATAAATTTAGGACACTACAAAGTTATCTTTTCCTCCTATTAAATACAATGCTATTTTTAATGGCCATAATAATTATCACATCCCCTCTACTGTGTTGTTTAAGTTTATATAATGAACACTGAATATTAAAGTGTGCTGTGTAACACAGGTTATTTTCACAACCAGTTCCAGTCTTCCCAATGGCATAGACAAAAGCAAATTTTTCTACCTGAGGGATCATGAAACAGAAGGCCCGTAAAACAAAGCTTGCCAAAGGACAGGAAAAGAAAAAGGATGCCTTCTGGGAGGGTTCCCCCCAGCAGTTACTATCAGTTGCACATTTCCAGAGACAATCCTGCAGGAGCTGCTAGCTAAAGTTTTCCAGCTCCACCACAGGCAATCTAGGCTATGGGACATGAATACCTCGTGGTCCCCAGCAGTTTGTTGAGTTTGGCAGTTGCCTATTCTGCCTGTATCTAGAATCAGCCCTGCTTATTATAGAATAACTGCAAGGAGAGCAGTGACTGAGAGAACCTGCATGCACAGACCAAGCCACCCACCCAAACCTACTCATGGCATCACTGCAGCGCAGCTCACCTCAGCTGTCCTGCCAGCTGAGACATGCCCTGAATGGCATCAGAAACAAGGTAAATCCACGTCTCCAGCATTGACACCCACTGCTACCAAACTGCCCTTGCACAGCCTCCAGGTTCCCCATGAAAAGCATATCCCACACTTCTGTTAAGTGATTCTCAACACTGCATGTGCATCAGGTTTGCAGAGATTTATGTTATCCATGGAGAGAGAGTAACCAACATCCCTCTACTGCACTTCTAAGTTCAGACACTGGCCATCTGGGTCCTGTGGAATAACCTTTGCTTTCACAACAAATAAAATACTTCTGGAACTCAAAAGGCTGGATGCCTTGTACCCCAGTGCAATTAGTGTCAAATGGAGAACAATGCAGAAGACTCTCTGAAATGGGTTTCCAAAGGTGCTAAATGAGTATCTGGCCACCTGTGTGCAAGACAAGAAAAGGAACTGCTTCATCTGCATTTGTGGGAAGATGGACACTGTTGAGCAAAGGTGTCCAGGCTGAGGACTGTTTCAGAGGTATTTTTTGCAATATATTAAAGCTGGGTACAATTTCAGGCTTATTAATGTTCTGCATTTGAAAAAGTTCTCTCTTGTGTAAGTTCTAAACATTCTGTTCAACTGCTAACATACTGAAATTAATCTTTCTGTGACTCAGATAGGAAAACAAACCATTGTGAAATTTTATTTCTTCTACCATCTCCCAAGTGCTAGCAGATGCAGCAGCAGTGTGAGTGATTTTCTAAGTCTGCATTTATTCCAGGCAGCACTTTTTTTACTGGGGGATACCTTCTGTGTGCACGTTTATGAGAGCAATACAACTGTAAGTTGTTGTACACACATACTATGAGAAAAGATCCTCTCAGAGGCCAGAGAGCATAAGTCAGAAACTGAAAAGAAGTTTTGGAATTATACTTTGAGTAAATAAATGGAGCTGACTGTTTTCCTTTATTATTAACATAAATCCAAAGTGCCACATACTGCCAGCCTCACCACAGTGCAGAACATTTTGGCATTACTAAATGTATTTGCTTACAGACAAGATATGTTTCTGAATTTATTGCCTATGAGTACCCAACAGATACGGAATCATCAAGACATTTTTTAAGTATGATCTTCAAATGTTTTCAGGAACTACTTGACGTTCTCACAGTGTCATTAGCATAAATGTAAATTAATACAAACTCAAAGACAGAAGCTAGAGCAGACTGGCAAATGGAGGCGGGGGGAGATGTAAGTAAATTTTGATTTAGCAAGCCTCTACACTGCCCTGTGATGCAGGAGCTAAATTTAACCAGACAAGTTTTCAGGTTTCTAGTTGTGGTGAGTGCTTGAAAAAGAGAAATTGTACCTGCTTTGTCCATGAATCAACAACAGTCCAGGGGCTTTTTTGTGAGCCGGCCTGAGGATTCCTTTCTTCCTTTCTCATTACAGGTTTCAGCAGCCCTCTTCTGCTGCAGGTAGCAACCTCCTGACTTGTCTTTGAACTATGCCATGTTTTTCCACCTGCAGAGGAAGGAAAACCCTCTAAGGAAGGTAGAACTATAAGGCCTGCTCTCTGCAGTCTGGCACACTTTTCTTTAGCAGGAGCACAAAAAAAGTCACTGAAATGAATGAGCTGGTGTAGCCCTGTTATTTGTGAAACATAGAAACAAAAGTATGCTGCCACTTCTGCCGGAAGAAGAAAACTGTTTCATGTGAATTCTCATCCACTTCTTTCCTTTTCATTTCCATGGTCTGCATGACATGAGGCACCTCGTGGTTTTCTCCACCTCCAATGAAATAAAGTTCAACCTGTGAATTTCAGAGCTTTACAAGAATTCAAGATCGGGACTTCCACCAGCCATTTGGTTTTGCTAATGAGGTTTCTGTGGGGATGGGGAGGTGGGGAAAGGAATGGAACACAAACAGTCACTTCAAGCTGTTCACAAACCAAGGGAATGAAGCCTCATTTTTAAGCAAGATGTCAAAAAAGTGTAGTCTTGAGGTGCTATGATCATCGAGCTTGTTTGGGTTTAAGTTCTGACACCTCTTTGGTGGGTGCCATGGATTTTCCTAATCATTCTAAGGAAAAGAAAAACTGTCATTTGACTGATTTTTCTTTCTCATGGTTGTAAAAGGATAGTGACATTGCTCTGCAAAGCTTTCACACCATGGCCTGAATTCTCAAAATACCTAATCCCTACTCAGAATATAAACATGCTGTATCTAGGTTTCACTCTTTATGTTAATGACTTGAACCACAATTCATAGCCTCTCCTAATTTCAATTGACAGAACTTAACATTTCTTTCTGTTTGCTTTCTGCTATATAAAGCCATCTCTTTCCTTTGTGGCAACTCAGACTCATTACTTGTGAATGACTCTTACTATCAGAGACAGAATTAAGAATAACAGGAGAAAATTGGAGGAAATATGGCTGTTAAATGTGCTCAGATGTTTAGAGGGGAAACCAGCAATATCGGTCAGACAGTTTTATACATTCCATCTGATAGAATAATTTCAGTGTAAAGAAATATTCTATTTTGTAAATCTTTTGCTAGACAGGCAGTAACATTATTACTTATCATCTCTAGTTTCTCTCCATGTAAAATTAACTATCCAGGGCCATGTGAATTCAGATAAGGCAAGCCTTCCAAGTCAAAACTATGGCTTATCTCCATAGCTGGAGGTATTCAAACACAAATGATACAAAGCAGCAGGACAAATAAAGCTGTCAGGAAACTCATAGAGCATAGCCATTGTACCAGGTCACTCTGCAGCAAAGCTTCAAGCACTTACCCTTTGGAAAGGGGATGTTGGTGGTATTCTTCTATCTCTGTCAACTTCTCACTTCCGCCAATTTTACGTCAGTGGTCAGCTCCATTTATTTCAAGAATATTACTGCTGCTGAAACAGAGGAATAAGGCACTGTAGTGTCTTCCACTGTTTCTGGCATGGAGAGTAAAGAAATCACACACTGAGAACGTGAAAGATTTCTAAACTGATGTAGGTAAGGACAGTTTGAAGTTGAGCCTTTTCAGTTTAAAGACTGAAGTCTTTCTATTCCTTGAGAAACAAGAGGAAGGAAAGAATGATGAGCTGAGTCAGTTAAGCAGTTCTGCAAACATCATGTTAACTCGTACGACAAAATTCAATTTAAACTTTTCTTGCAGCTTCAAATGTGGCATGCAAGCATTTCAGCTGGAAATCTCCCATAGTACATTTTGCAGGCAATTTTACACCATTGGCATGCAGGCCAGCTAGCAACTGGAAACGTTGCTGTTCACTTTCGGCTTCACACTAAAAGAACTGACTACTTGTTTTCATTTTTGTATACTAGCCAATCCTGCTGAGAACACCAATGAAGAAAACATTTTTCTCTACTACATCAGTTGTAACATGCTGTGTTTAGGATAATTTGCTGGCAAAATTTCTCTTTGCTTGTATAGTTGTTAACATTTTTAAAGAAGAAATTTCCATCTACACATATCAAAAGCTTTTCCCTCCTTTAAAGTAACACCTGTTGTACAAATGAAGTCCTTTTGCATGGAAAAATCAGTTAATTTCATTAATTCATAATTCACAGTTCACACATATTATAAAAAGAGAAAGTGCAAAATTTTTAAAAATTGTTATTCTGTTTTTTGGATAATTTTATGCTTGCAGTAAAAAAGATTCCAGTTTTTCTGCTGGGATTCTAGCCAATGCCTCACTTTTTTGCATCAATAAATGAAAGACACTGATGATTAGTGCAACTCTGGGCATTTTCTCCAGGATGACGATTAGCAGTTTTCTCAAGGAATCAGTAAAAACCTTGACTTGGAAGGATTAATCACACATGTGGTGTTGGACTGGACTGTGCCTGCTCCTGAGGGCTCTTCAAAATCCAGTTGCCAAAGATTCAGGATCTGACTTTTCTGCACTAACAACAGACAGATATTGCTGATTCTGGGATTTCCTAATTGATATTATGGGATATACTCACTGGTATATTTCTTTCATTCTGATAGTGTAATTCAGTTGACTTTGATTACTGGTACAAATTATTATAAAATGATCTGAAGTATTTTTTCGAGTGCTTAGTTTTTAGTTCCAGTATTTAAGCTTCTTGACCTTCTGTCCACTATTTACTCTAAACACTCTGTCTTTTTACATTTTGTGAAACTCTTTCTTCCAAAATCGCATGACATCTATTTCTAGGGCCCTTGTGTTACCATCAAAAGAATATATTTGGCTTGATAAATATGGATTTACTTTCTGCTATTATCATCTCCAGCAATCTCTAGTGAATTTATGACTCTGTGTAGTTCCTATTTTCTCATATACAGTGGCATTATTCATTATGCCAGAAATGTCAAGACGTTATTTATATAAGAAGATGTACTGAAAATTTTTTAATAGAATAATTATATTGCTAGATGAATGCCAGTACAACTACCCATCTTGTGCACTCTCATCCCAAAATAAAAACATCTACATTAGCAGTTACATTGTCAACTAGTACTAGTATAATTGCCCTGTTAAGAGTATACTAGTGACTGGTCTTAAAGAACTTGCTTAGGATGACTGTTGTTAATAAAGTATTTGACTTTATTAACCTCAGCAGAAAGGATAAAATGAGTTTGACTTTTCATACATATGTACCAATAGCCTTACTCTCTACTACTAAAAACATCACTCCAATAAATTAATTTTCACATAAACATGCAATAGATGCTAACAAACTGCTGCTCCACCAAATTCAACAAGTTTGAGAAAACTCTTTACTATCAGCAGTCTACCAGTGCCACTCTCAAACCAGCAGCCATCCACTCGCTTATGAGTGATGAGACACCTCCAGCCTGAGACCAGATGAGCAAATTCATGCCAAGAAGAGCTGAATCATTCCCAGTACTCTCTAAGAATTATTTATCATTAAAAACCGAATACAGTTTGTGTTTGTAATTAAATCCAGCATTTAAGGGTCTCAGAGCTGGCCTATAACAAGCTGGTGGAACTGGTAGATTGTTGGCCTTGCCTTTGTCGTATTTTGAAGGATACATTCAGCATACACTACCAAGAGCTGCCCCTTTGTGGGAGAAGGATGTTGGGAGGAGTCTGACCCTGTGTTCATTCAGCCCAGAGCATGCTCAGGACCTGTACGCAGAGAATTAGGCAGTGGGCTGTTTCTACATGCTATCCTCAAGAAGAAAGTCATCCAGCACACTGTAAAACATGTTGAGGCTTTTTGCAGTGCTGATGTGCTCATTTTTCCTCAGTTGCATCCTGCCTGTCTGTGAATCAGAAAATAGCATAACATGCTAGGGAGAAATGGACTGTTTCAAAAACAATTTGCATTCTGATAGCCAATTTCCATTTCTGATCCATTTGCATCTTCCTAGGGCGTGTCTGCTGAAGAAAAATAAAGTCATGCAGAGCATAGCGAAATCATTACACCATTTGAGCAGAGGTTGTATGTGCTTTAAAAAAAAGCTGTTTAGGAGAAGCCAATTTATTCCTATAGAAATTAAAAAAATTTTGAGCATCTCAGAACCTAATCAAAAAGACCCTGTGATGAATTGCTGTGACAATTTACCTCCTCCTCATACCGTCCAGGCTCCTATTCATTAACTGAAGATTTACATTTGTGCTACAGTAGAAGGCTGCTAAATGTATAACCTTGTCACTTGAATTAACTCTTCCATTTAGAATGTCTCTGTCTACCACAGAGGATTGCTTATAGGGCTTTATTACCTGAAATAGTTACGCTTTGATGTATATCAAATGTTGTAGCCATCTGACACACTTGTTTATAATGGAGGTTAATTTTTTCTGGTGTTTATTTTACACAGAAAACAGGAATCAGACAGTCTTACGCACTGAAACTTTGGTGAAGATTTACACTGGAGCCAAATGAAGCAGCTATACCCCTTGCAAAGAGGACGGTATGTGATTCTCTCTTAACAGAAAAGCCTTTTCAGAAATCAGGGTCTTCGTAGCAGAAGCTATTACAGCAGCATTCCATAATTCAAATGCCTGAGTCATGTAGACTATATTGCTTACAGAGCAGTGAAAGCTTTTCCTTTCAGAAGCCTATGAACCTGCTCTGACATTACTGCCAGAACCTATATCATGCTGTTGTTCCCTAAATCTTTGGTATTGAAGTTTTAGATTAGGCAGGAAATTCGCCAAGATACTGGGGAAACATGGCACTATAAAAAAGATTGTATTCATTCTCAAACTTAAAGTGAGGAGGTACAAATTGGAAATGCATCAGCTTTACTTTTGAGTAACTTCATAAAAGCTGAGTAATTTAAGTAACTCAAAATCTTGATTGCAGTCTTCGTTTTTTTCCCATCATTATAATTAAGGGACCCTTTACATGTTCAGTCTTTTGTAACTCTTAGAAATCTATCTAGATATTACCTTAGAAATTCTCCTAGATATTTTAGGCTAATGGGTAGAAAGTTAAATAGCTACAACAGTTACTACTGCCCCTTTAACAATGAGCCAAAAAACATACATCAGACTATTTCTTTTTATAGTGTCACAATGATCTATTTTGGTTTGCATTTGAGTTTTCCACAGTTCAGGGCTTTTTTTTTCTTTTGTCCAGACTTTGAGCTGACATTTCCAAGCAACTCTTTGGGAGTACAATGAGGAATACAGGAAGGCAGCAGGAACAGAAAACCTGCCATAAGAAGACAGCGAGAGTCAGTGAGCCCCAAAATCAGCTGTTCATAGATGTTGTACCCTACTAATTCGAAACAGTAATTTGTCAAGTATGTCTGATATGCAGATATCTGACAGAACAGTGTGCTACCAGGTCATCTTTGAAAAGAAGAATTTGAAAGACCACTGCAGCTAGTAGCCTTTTAGGTAGGATCCTCAAACAAGCAGAAAGTAAAATTGTATATGGAAAGATGATTGAATAAGAAAAAATGGGGAAAATGGGGTATTATGAAGAAACTGAATTAACAAGGTGTCGTGGTTTCGGTTTCAGCCCAGCCAATAAGGAAGCACCACGCAGCCGCTCGCTCACTCCCCACCCCCTCCCCTGACCACATTGGGGTGAGGAGAAAATACAAAGGCAGGCTCGTGGGTCGAGACAAGGACTGGGAGGGATCACTCCCCACTTATGGTCACGGGCAAAAGACAGGCTCAACTTGGGGAAGAAACAAAAGCAATTTAATTTACTACAAATCAAATAAAAAACAAAACACAAGGGTATTAGGAAGGGAAACCAAACATCAGAACCCCTCCCCCCACTCCTCCCTCCTTCCCGGCTCAGCTCCATTCCCGGTTCTACCTCCTCCCCCCCAGCGGCACAGGGGAACAGGGGATGGGGGTTGGGTCAGCTCGCCACACATCGTCTCTGCCGCTCCTTTCCTCAGGGGGAAGATTCCTCACTCGTTCCCTGCTACACCGTGGGGTCCCTCCCACAGGAGACAGTCCTTCACCAACTTCTCCA
>VYZV01028328.1:24603-41720 GCA_013401275.1 Pandion haliaetus | reverse complement strand
CAGGGCCATCAGCCTCCTCAGGCGCCCCTCCTCCCCCTCCTTCTTCATTGACCTCAGTATCGGCAGAGGTATTCCTCTCACGTTCCCCCCAACCCCCACACTGCCGGTCCCCCTTCTTATATCTGTTCTCCCAGAGGCGCTACCACCGTCACTCCCTGTCTGGGCTGCAGAGGCGTGTCTGTCTCTTTGGAGCCGTGGAAGCTTCTAGCAGCTTCTTAGAGAGCCACCTCTGCAGCCCCCTCCCCCACTACCAAAGAAAACTGCACCACACAAACCCATAACACAAAGAAGGCTTAAATGACTTATAAAGGACAATAATTTGTGCCAATCTTCAAAGATTTTGAACACAAACCTTCAGAACTGTAATTTTACAAGCTGACCTGGACTATTTTCTTTCTACATCTTGTTTATATTTGATACTCTTGCAGTATCAGGGCTTGTTTCATTGTGATATCCAGGTCATGAATGTAAGATCTGAATAGCAATGTTTGTATCTGGCATTAACAGAGAGAAAGACTTACTAAATATATTTTGTAATCTCTGTCTTTCAATTTATACTTTCCAATTGGTGTGCTGTCATCATTAATTATGCTAACAAAAAATACAAATGTTTTGACATAATAAAATACTGTACACATCAAGTAACTGCCTGATTATAGTAATCTTATTACTCATCAATCATTATTTTTACGTCTCTTCTAAAGAGGATAAACTCTGCCTGACAAATGGCTACTGTCAAAATCAGCAGAAAATAACTTGCTTTCAGGCTTCTAAGAGGAAGAGTACTTTACATGTAACTTTGTAAAAAGTACTAGCCATTGAAAAGATCTGACACTGTCCTTCAGCATTTACTTCCCTCTTTGTCAAATCCCTGAATAATGCAAATAAATGAGCGGAATAGGAAGCTCTCTAAACACCTGAATATTTAAGCAAAAGTGATAGGTGCCCGTAGAACTTAAAACAAATGCACAGTGGACAAGGCATAACATTGGAAACTCGGTATTAGCCAAAGTATTTGCACTGGTTTGGTATCAAAAATGAAAATGTAGCTTTCTCAATTTCTTTAATCCATGCTCTGAAAAATGTTTTGAAAAGGTAAGTTTGCCAGCAGGAAGCAAAAGTGACATAAAAGATATTCATGTGGTTGTGTGTGTCAGGAATATGTTTGCACTCCACTTAAACACTCTTCCAGCAGTTGCACTGTGCTCTCTCTGCTAAGTGCCAGCTTAGAAGTTTCCCCAAACCCCTTTTGTGCTGGGCATCTTGTCATGGTTTAAGACCAGCTGGTAACAAAGTACCACAAAGCTGCTCGTTCACTCCTCCCCTCCCTGGTGGGATGTGGAGGAGAAAATATAATGAAAAGCTCATGGGTCGAGATAAGGACTGGGAGGGATCACTCACCAACTATGGTCATGGGCAAAAGATAGGCTCAACCTGGGGAAGAAACAAAATCAATTTAATTTACTACAAATCAAATCAAAAACAAGGATATTAGGAAGGAAAACCAAACATCAGAACACCTTCCCCCCACCCCTCCTGCCTTCCCGGCTCAGCACCATTCCCAGTTCTTTCTACCTCCTCCCCCCGGCAGCACAGGGGAACAGGGGATGGAGGTTGAGTCAGCTCGCCACACATTATCTCTGCCACTCCTTCCTCCTCAGGGGGAAGATTCCTCACTCATCCCCTGCTCCATCGTGGGGTCGCTCCCACGGGAGACAGTCCTTCACCAACTTCTCCAATGTGAATCCTTCCCAGGGGCTGCAGTTCTTCACGAACTGCTCCAGCGTGGGTCCCTTGCACGGGCTCCAGCCTTTCAGGCACAGCCTGCTCCAGTGTGGTCTTTCCCATGGAATTACAGCAATCTTAGGGGGCATCCCCCTGCTCTGGCATGGGCTCCTGCCCGGGCTGCAGGTGGGCATCTGCTCCCCTCCTCCCTGCCATGGGCTGCAGGGGGCAGCCTGCCGTCTCACCAGGGGCTGCAGGGGCATCACCTCCTCCGGCGCACCTCCTCCCCCTCCTCCCTCACCAACCTTGCAGTCTGCACAGGGGTTTCTCTCACATTCCAATCCCACTACTCCCCTTCTTAGATATGTTATCCCAGAGGCACTACCACCATCACTGATGGGCTCGGCCTTGGCCAGAGGCAGGTCCAACTTGGAGCCAGGGAAGATTCTATCAGCTTCTCACAGGAGCCATCCCATTCCCTGCTACCAAAACCCCACCACACAAACCTGTAACACACCTAAATACCTCTAAATATAAGCCACATATGCCCTAGATAACTTACTGGAATATAAAATAGCATCTAGCTAGTAGAACTGATTTTAAAATTCCTGTTGAAATTTCACATGAATGAGCCTTGTTTCCTGGTCAGATGATTCAAAATAATAGTTTAGGCTAGTATTCACACTGATTTAGAATACTACAGCAAGATCTGGATACCGGTTTGTTTAAAACATTCCTTCTACAATTCTTCTTCCCTTCTTCCTATTTCTGTCCTAAAGCCAAAAGTAAAAAATTCCGCCTAATTCTTTACATTGATCTGTTTCAGGCCTTCTTCATCAGCCTGAGAATGAGTTTTCTGTAGGTCTAAAGCATGCAGCACAGGTGCCTTTGACTATACTATCAACATAAAGAAAGAAAGAAAAAAATAGATTATTGTCATCATAAGAGGCACTGAGATTTTGTTGTGGCCCTTTGCAAAGGACAAAGCCTCGAATAGCAAAGAGCAAACACAACCCATAAGTAGAGAGATGTTTTCACACTAACATGTCAAGGAGTGAACACCCTACTAAAGTCAGTGTAAGCTCAATGATAATGTGTGAACAAAGAATGGAGGTTACGTTCATCACATAACTTCTTGTGAAGAGCTAATGTGTGAACAGTTTCAATTCTCTGAGGTTTGGAGGCTTTTTATAAATTTCAGCCAGCACAGTTTCTGCTTTTAACATGGTTGTACTTAAATAGAGCGGGACGTGGAAGGAACGTAACGGTTATCTGGAGACCAGACAAAATTTCTTTAGAGAAACGAGGACACACGATGTTGTGAATATTTGAATTTGCATTTATCAGATACAGACTGGAAAAGGGAATCTGGTGCTTCCTGGGAAAATGAAGGGTGTCCCAGCTACCTAGTGGTGTAGTCTGAACCAGCAGATAGCAGGCTGAAAAGAAATAATGCTGCTGCCATTCAGCAGTCCTTTAGCTGGACTAGGCTTGCAAGTAAACATTGTAATACAGCAGCTAACTCTGGGAAAAGATAATGGTTAGGAAGAACAAAAGCCACAGGAGTAAAACTCTTATATTTTTGATAGTTAGGTGGACAGAAAGACCTGCAGAAGACTTTGGACACACACGATGTGATTCCTAATGAGACCTTAGTGCCTCAAATGTGTGATCAAGGGACACAACATGATGCAGAAGCTGCAGCCCCTGAAGGACAAGTTGTCTCTCTGTGGAGCTGAGTTTCCCTTCCCTGCAAGCTCTCAGGTTAACTTTGCTGCCTCACAGCTGTCAGGCCTAACACTTTCTGGGACATTTCAAAACAAGTTTAATAGGAAACTTCAGGGTCCATTGCTACTTCTTTCGTCATACTGTGGGTTGCACCATAGAAAAGTATGGCTCAGCTCATTGTATTTTCATACATATTATGTGTTGTTCTGCTTTATCAGTAGAACATGGAGTGTTAAAACAGCCTTTTTGCAGTTTATGTTTGCAATCCCGAAACATGAGGTACTTAAATAACAGAGGCTGGTCTAGACGCTGATCGCAGTTAGATTTTGCACAGACATTACCAAACGTGACACCTGTCCCATCCTTACAAGACATCCCTCAGCTGTTATTATTCTCCTAGTGTCTCAGATCAGATGCTGCACATAACTGCCCTTCTCAGCCTCTGAGCAGCTGATCTTGGCTGCTCCAACAGATCTCTGTAGAAATAACAGGTTTTGGTAAAAATGTTCAGTGATCATTGGTCCAGCCACTTAGATGACCTTAGTAAAATGTGTTTCCTGAGCGAACAATGGGAATAACTGTTTCATCTCCTGTTTCTCAGGAACTGGCATGATGAGTCAATCACTGTGTAACAGTTGAAACCAAGTCACTCAAGCAAATTAAATAAAATGCCTCAGCTTATTCTCCACTAAACTTAAGGGGCATAACAATAATGCTGCTTAGGTATGCTGCTTTATGGAGCCTCAAACAAAAATATTAAAAGCTATGCCAAAGCCAATGACAATGTCTGTCTGAAATCACAGATATCAGCCTGTTCATAGTTAAAAGGCAGACTTTTGATCTAGAAATTACTGGCCATCCAAAAATCCAGGAACACTTTAACATAGAGACAAAACCAAAAAAAGCAGCAGAAGCAAGAGTTAAGAGAAAGCAGCCAAAGCACAGCAAACAAATTAAGGCAGTGGAGAACAGATTTTCATAACTTATTTGCTTGCAGAATTGTGTTAACAGTAATAGTTTAATAGTATTGTACACCTTTAGAGAAAGACAAACTGATGGCATTGATTTTAGCATATTCTCAGTTGAATGTATTAGGGATGCCTCATTCACCAGAGACATTTAACAGAATATGATGTTTCTATTTGTATTACCCCTTTTCATTTCCTTCGTATTACAGACTTAGAATATGCAGCTTACAAGTCATTTGTAGCAGAGAGTCTCACAATTCAAAAAATGAAGAGACTATCTACCAGTTCAAACAGGATTAAAACAGTGGCCTTAGACATGCTTACTTTGTACTGGAAAGGTGGCTGCTGTCAAGGGGCAGCTGGGATCTTCACCTAAAAGAGACTGAGATCTCCATAAATACGAAGCTGTCACAGATGATTAAAATATCCATCTCAGCATGAGATGAAGAGGCAAGTGGGGTGAATGGACAGAAATCTTTGGCCAGCACAGTCTTTAGCCTATTTAAATTTATACAGTAGACCACACAGTCAGCTTAGAGATGAATAAACACTATCTCTCCTCCCTGACCTTCCCACCCAGGCTCCAAACCATTTGCAACTTGGGACAGACCGAGGATCTAGCTCATGACATCTGGCTGTCCTTCATAGCACTTTGGAGACTGAGGTCAAAGGAGACAACCTGATCATTTAGTATGACCTTCTATAATACATATTCCACCATAAAACCTTATATCAGGCCCAAAGACTGCAAAGCAAATAATTTACTCTTAAAACACAGTCAGAAAACAAGGTAAGATGAAGAAGGTGCCAGTGCCAGAGACTCCAAGGAAGACACTCAGAGAGGCAGAGGAAGCTAAATCCTTTGGAAGAAGAAAAAAATCTTAAATCTAACTGGTGCATACATGTATTAATGTTTAATCTTGCTGTACTCTGATAAGATGCATTTTCTGATATTTAGAATTTCCATGAGAATGGCAAGATTTTTTACAGGTCTGATACGAGGTTTGGGCATACATATTGAAATAAATATTGTTCTTTCTAAAGGAATTATGGCTTTTATCTCTAAGAAAAACAAACTAAAATAATAAATGTGCTACTTTTGATTATAAGTTAGCAAAACTTGTGTGTTGCTAATGTTGTCCGTGCTCCAGCCTGTGAAACAGTGAATACTCTCAACTGCATCTTCAGCCCCTGAACCTCACAGGATCAAGACGGAAGCCAGACAGAATCCTGCATTAGCTCTTTTCAGCTAAGCCAGTCTTAAAAGCAGTGGGGGAAGTGCTGTATTGGATAGCATGATGTGCTACATGGCAAGAGCAACGAAAAAATCCTCTTATACTCCTGTCCCATAAAAACTCATTCTGCTCAAATTAAAAAAAAAAAAAAAAAGAAGTCTTCTAGTCAGCTGTGAATATGTAAACTAGGTGCTGGAAGATACATTTTGAAGATGATCTCTGGTCTTTCAAAGTGACGTGAGGATTTCAGGGTGTCTTGCATGTTTATTTTAGATAACACATGCTGCTTTAGTAGCAATACTCACCTGGTTAGAAAACTATTCCTGTAGGTAAATGCCTGTCTTGAGACCTGTGTTAGTAGGTTTTCTCCTAGCTCTCGTCAGCTAAAAAACAGCTGTGAGAACAAACATCTGTCTTGGATGGTATAACAACTACTGAGTTACACTGACCTAACTTTAGTACAAATTCTTTTCTATCCCTTGCACTATCCTGCAGATCTTCTCCTCATACATACATAAAATGTTTTAAGAATAAGAATTTAGTTAGAAAACTTCAGTTTTACCTGCCATAATGTTACCATCAGTACCACACAACTGAAACCGGTTGTACAACAAAATCCTAGTATTATGGTGTTCATGAGGAGAAGTTCCAAGAAATGGTGAACCAGATTCCCTGCTCATGCCAGCAGAAGGGCTCTGACCAGCTCTTGGCAGCCACGATCTCCTCCCTGTGTGAGGAACCATGGCAGCGTGGGCCAGAATAAAGGCTCCAGTGAAGCCTTCCTCAGAGGCAGGTGGTGAGAAATTCAGCTGCTATTACTGCAACTCACTATTTGTTGATGTACAGAAGGAATATTAAATGGACACCAATAGACATCTTCAATGGCTTAAACAATTTCTTTGAAAGCATTCCACTTGTGGTGTTGCAATTCAGACTGAGTAACTTGATTTGGAAATGACCACTTTATTATTTATTATTATCTATGCCTGGAAATAGGTACATTGTTCTGAGCAGAGCAGAAAACACTAGTTCTAATTATATTTATTATGCAGTAAAACATTGAGATTACAGAAATTACAGTCTTACGCAGAAGGGAATGCCCTTAAAGTATACATACAAAATAGGAAATGAGAATGCTAATTTATAATTCTTGTGACAGACTTGAGCTGAAAAAGTGATTTGTAGAAAACTACTTAGAAGTACATAGCATTGAAAATGAACTGCAATATCTGCAGAGATTTTGCTGACTTATTCGATAAGGAATATAATGGCATGTTTTTAAGGTAATTCAGAAAAAGGTAATTATATCATCTTACATGACCTAGTAGCTTTTTGGCATGTATGTTTACATGTTCCTTGTACCACTACAGAACACCATCATTCTGATGTTCATATTTAAGCATTTTAAAGGGTTTGACTTGGAAATCATTCCAGGAGAGACCATCTGGGCTGCTGAGTCAATCTCCTGCTACCCACATGCATTTACATCACATACCACTTTTTTCATAATTTGATTAAAGCTTGACATGCCTTTTTTTGCCTCCCTGCCTCCAAGCAGGGAGGGAACATGCATGCAAGTAGGACAGTTCACATCTGTTCTGCTGCACTCTACCTTACATATTCCCATAGCACCATCAGAGTGTGAAGTAAGTGTACTAGATCCTTCCTAATCTGCCCTGTGTATCAATAGTTAAGGCTGCTCAGACATAGGTATGAGAAGAATTTGCCCCATGCAATACCTGCACTGGTGAGAAAGATGCAGAAAGCAGATGGATCTCAGCAGGACCTCACCGTTCAGCCTGTGGTTGAAAAGCCAGCCACTAAGGCATGAAAAATAAATTATCACAAATTCAGCAAGCACTATAGAACTAATAAATCACTGAATCCCAGAGTGTCATGTTTTTAGTGCCCTTTCAGAAGGTACCAGTGCTATGATAGCTACAAAATGTTTAAACATACCCAGAAAAATGCAGTATATACAACTCAAGGTATCGGCAGAAAGGCTATGCTCTCAGGAAGTTTCCAGAGTGTGTGGGGCTGATTCTTAATCCTCACACTGAAACAGTCCCCAAAGGATCCCATTAATTTAGGCCATGCCAGCTACTCCCCTGCATATCCTGCAGTCACGGGACAAGGTCCAGAGCACGTGTTCCTAGGGTCATATTTCCATTTGGGGCATGTGGAACCTGCCCTGTTTTCCCTTAGTAGCTCAGTAAGACCCCTTCCCCTCCCCTCCTATAATGCCTCCTATCTGTAATTCCTCCCTGACTTTTTTCAAACCATAATTATATTCCTAATTTTGAATTAATAAAGAGACAGTCATCTCCACAATCACTACATTGTCCTCAGTTTTTATTTGGCCATGGAGGTGAAAAACATGCACATGTACTTTCTGTGGTTTTTAGTGGTCTTTAAGCAAACAATACAATACTACCTATTCCGTTGAGACCACTTTCAGCCTACACATGTCTTGATTCAGACTGGGACAGTACCAACTTTTCTTCACCTTGCCCTTTGGTGTCCTGCAAGTGGCCCAGATCAGAAGGAGATGAGGGACTCTGTGTAGAAAAAAAGGTCCACACAGATTTCCCCATTCCTCATTCACAGAAAACTGAGGCAAAATCAGTTCTTCTAAACACATCAATGTAACAAATGTAAACCACTCTCTTTGGAAGGAGGTGAGGTGGCGGGTATAGGAAAAGGGTGTTGTTTTAAAGAATCAAACAGAAACAATTGACTAAATAAAAGGTCATATGCTGTCCTTCCAGATGTCCCATCTCTGCTTCCATGGTGCTCTCTTCAATATGTATAGAGGCATTTCTAACTTACTCATTTCAGCAATACCCAGGCATTAGCTTGAGAGCATTCATTTTCAACTGTCTCTTTGTGCTATACAATTAAGGAGTAATTTTATCTTTATTGTTGAATGCTTCCTTTCTTTGTCTGAAAAAAACAGCTAATTCCTGCTTCATTGTTAGTGCTGTAGACTTCATTTCTTTTAGAGTCTGAGCATAGAAGCTGAAAGGATTTATTTATTCTATTAGAGATTACTACTTCCATCAGATTTTTCCAGGGTTTCACTTGTCAGGAATTATTTCACTACACAGATGCATTCATGCTGCCACTCCGTGGCAGTGAAGAGATAAGTAAATTAGTAATGTCCATGTTTATGTTGCTCTCAGAAATCTCTTGGAGTGATTCCTAAGTTAAATGAAATATCATGCACACATTTTCTTACTGCAGAACAGGAATTGGCTCATATAGCTTAGTTGCTTGTGTTAACCCCAGGCATGTACAAGCAGTGGTTCCTATGAAAGCCATGATACTACTAGAGATTTTCCAAATATTACAGATATACTTAAGAGTAGAATTTAGTTCTCCTTATTTTTTCTGGGGCTTTTAAGATAACATTATTGCATACAATATACAGAATAACTTGATAGTCTTCTTCCCAGTTCCACTAGAGGTATTTGAATCAGAGTTTCCTCTTTCCTTTGCTGGTATAAATCCTGAGTTGGGCAGACAACTCTTTGTATTCTGCTACAAGTGCATTAGAATGAACTTTGCTTTTCTGACTGTTGCAGATGGAGTGATGCACTTCGCTCCTAAGAGAGAAGTATCAATATGTTTATTGATATAAAACAGTGATTTAACAAAGTTTGATAGTAAATGCAGCAGTAGTTTAACAAGATTTGATGGCAAGGTTCACTTGATATTTACTGCGTAGAGGACAGGGTCAGACAAAACTGTGAGGGAGAACCTCCTGTTGAGTCACAAGGTTCAGAATGGACCCCCTTTCTTTCTAAATTTCCCAGAGAGGAGTCTAGGTGCATCTGGATCCAGTTCTAGTCCCAGGTTTGGTCAACAGTTTATTTCTAAAAGACTGTATATGCGCAAGCAATCCTTTATATCAGTGAGCTAAGATTTCAAAGTTTCAGCATGCTTATTCCCAATTTACCTACCAAGTATCTGATGCAATAAGGATTCTCCTAAGCTCAGGGAGTAACACTGAGAGGCATCCCTACCCAAGGGGAGATCCTGGCGTGCATCCCTCTGCCATGCAGGAATGCTCAGCAGGCCCTGGGCAGTCCACTATTTATGGAGTAAGATAATTGACTTACAGTCATATTTACATACCGACTACAGGTGTTAGTTTATTCCAAATTTGGCTTGAGTCAGACATTGACCAGAACCGTGTTTAGGTGGGCACATTGCTCAAATTCACCCTTGGCTATTGTGTTGTTATCTGTCTCCCCCAAATCCACACGACCGGATGCACCCTTTACAACCGCAGCTGGTGGTTGTAACTTAAGCAGGATTATGGGAAATACAGGTCAGGCTGGGGAAGGCAGGAGCACACTGTCATGCTGACCCAAGCAGCCGGTCAAATGACACTTAGTTTTCTACTTTTCTTTGGAACACTTATATATCCATCATGGCCAAAACATCTCCAGTCCCAACAGTTGCTTTACTGCAGTAGAATATCCAGGACTTCAAAAGAGGTAACAGAAAGTGTTGATCTCAAGCAGAGAGGCAGCTGGCAGGCCTCTATAATTAAATTCCTGGCACTCTTTGTATGTTTTTAACATTTTCCACCAGTCAGCAGATAAAATTGTGTCAATTTCCAGAACTCACTGCATATTCTTTTAAATGTCACCACACATTTGCAGGTCACTACTCAGTTAGGCTCCTGCAGTTTTCCATTTACAAATCTAATTCCTTAATGGTTCCTGAAGTATCAAACCACACATGATTTCAGGTCTTCAGTGATTTCAGGTCTGCCCACTCCCCCCCAGACGCAGGCATACCAGCTGGTCCTGTCAACAGCCAAGGCCCTCCTGCTTAGATCATGACTTGACAGGATCTCATATACCTCTGTATTTTAAAAATTATCCTTACTGACAAAATTTTCAGTTAAAAATAAACCAAGCAAAGGGTACAGGGAAATGAAACAATTGTATTTTCCTAATAGTTTAACCAAAGTCTGCTCCTGTCCTACAATGCATCTCCAACAAAATCTCTCTGCAACCTTGAATCTCTACACAGTTATGTGAATTAAATGGCAATATGATTCCTTTCCTATTCCCCCACAGTCTCTTGATTCCCTAATACTTCAAGTAACTACTGAACACTCCTTTTATATTGTTTTTCTGTACCATGTTATGGGACTCTGTGCTTGTTGCTAGCTTTTTCTAATGGTTTTAGAACATACAGTATTAATATAAGATGATTTAGGAAAAAAAAAAAATCAGTCCATATTCAATCTCCCCTGTGCTGCTGATGACAGATTTTTATAAAGTCATTAAAAGAACAGTTTAATCATAATCATAATCGTAATCATAAACCCACAACTTTACAGAGACCTAGAAGAAAACAAAATTCAGATCTGGTATAAGGATACCAAACTCTAAGGACAGAGGCCCTTAACAGAAAACCACCTGTAGAGTGGCATGGAAAGCTGATCCCAGGCAAATAAGCAACAGCAAAGATCTCAAGTTCCCTTATTTTGTGTTTCTGCTCATCTTTGTACACCCATTCCATTTTGGCACACCAAAGTCACAGCGAGGCAGCTGGGTTTTTTTGTTTGGTGCTGATGAAAGATCTTCAAACCACTGAACATCACCTATGGTCACATTACGGTATCACGCAGTTTGTCATCTCATGGGGTCACAGGGCCAAGCCTCTTTACGTCAGAGGAAAATCTGTCTCAACACTACAACATTTCCTCCACAACAAGGGAAATCAGGTAAGAGCCTGGAGTAAAATGGTCGATATCACAAACAAGTAGAGCTGCATTAAAGTGGTTATACTTCTGTAACACGGTTTGCAGGATGTCTTAGAGGTTATCAATATCTTTTTTCCTGCAGCACTGAGAGACAGCTTTCTACTCTAGCAGTCATTCACACGTGCCCTTATAAAAGGCCAGCAGCTGGGCTGGGGCCTAAATTAATCTAAACTTCTCAGTCATAAATGAAAAGTAAGAATCTGCTCCAGCATTGTTGCATTCTAGTTCTTCTTCCAGAATGTAAGCCCGGGAGGCAAATACAATTCCAAAAAATAGCCCAGGCCCATAAATAAGGAACCACAGTGCACCTGTGAAATTTGTTGTTGGGCTTTGCAATTACAATAGCAAAATTTTCCTGGAGTGTATACCTTAAAGTGATGGACTTTTATTTTGCTGTCAGGTATGCTTTCAGATTATACTATCCACTTATAAAGCAGAGAAAAGTCATGAATAAATGCTAAAGTGCAGGAGATTTTAATGACCACACCATATCTGATGTAAACCTTGAGAATATTTGTATAATGAGCTCAAGCACTCAACTGATACTGCAGCAATTTGCGTGACTCCTTCTCTGACTTCAACACCAGGAAGGACACATTGTGCGTACAATAAAGGTATCAACAGCCCGTCAAAGAAACTGGTGTTGTGCAGTGCCAAATGAACCTGAAATTAAGGAATACCGGCTACCTTAATTTGCACTTAACTTTATGCCTCTAGCCATGTGAGCGATATCCCATTTTCTTCCCACAAGTCTAGAGACAAGCTTTTTTTAATGTGGGATGGTAGTAACCATCCCCTGCTAATTAAAAAAATCTGTTCTTGTGCGGTAAGTTACCACTTATATTGATGCCTTCATTTGCTTTATCTAACAACCTTCATTCAAAGATACAATGCCCTTGGCATCCAAGCAGAAAACTGGAATTGCACAGGTTGTTTCATCATTTAAAGAACCATTATTTTCTTCAATTCTATCACCCATCAGACATCTCCCTTTTATACAGTGGCCCCTTTCTCACATGTTTGCTTACAGCTCCATGAAGAGTACTGGAGACATCTATTTGTTTTCCAATACATATTCCAATTATACAGAAAAGAAATAGGGGATTGTCAGTAATTCTGCTGACACTTCAACACTGGGTTTGCACTTCCTCTGCTGCATCCCAGATAGCACAGGGCTTAAATATCAGCAGAAGTTCTGGCAGAATAGCCTACAGCAAGTACAAGAGGAAAAGCACTTCTCTTTGCCACAGAGAGCAACTGAGAACCACGTATTACCAGTGTCAGTGGTTGTGGCAGGATGCCCAGGGCAGACCAGACTCCATAAACACCACCAAATCACTTGCCCAACCTGCCACAACAGCAACTCTGTGCTCACTCTCCTGAAGTTCTCTGCAAATGTGTAAACTAATAAGGATTTGTGGCTCAAAATACAGTTTCTACAGCTTTTCTGTGTTCTGTATAATTGTGCTTGCTGTTCTTGTAGTACCAAATCTGCTTAGAGATTTAAAAGCAAAGACTGTCTCATTTGTAAGCGTAAGTCATCTGAAGCAGTCTGCAGGTCTGCTTTTTGTAATAGAATAAAGTGCAAGTGATTATAAGCTAATTTTACCTAAGGGAATTCCAAAATTTTCCAGCAACCCCTGTAACAGAGCAGTGGCTCATGATATGTTGTAAAAATAGATTTGAACACTGAATAAAATTAAATGTCTTTATATTAGAGTGATAAAGGCTCAACTCTCCTTAGGGTTTGAAAAAGTTCTTGTGTGTGATAAATCTCAAAGCATCCTCCAACACACAGAATTTAACCCAAACCTGTTTCCTGGCTTGTACACAGTTTGAGTTGGTATTTAATTTCAATAATGTAAAGGTGTATCAGTGCTGTTACTTTCAAATCAAGAACAGACTCACTATTAAACATGATGCTTTGTAACTTCAAAAAGCTTCATCTTTTTTGAAAGATGTCACTTAAGTTACAAAAAAAAAAAAAAAAAAAAATTTCTCACTGTTTACTGTAGGCTTAATTTCAGCCACGATATTATTCATGTTCTAATGAATACCACAATGAATCCCAAAAGGGTAATGTGTGAGTTTCAAGTGACTTTTTCACCTACAGTGATGGAAACTGAAATAACGCCAAAGTAATTGGAATTGCTCTCTAGAAGTTCACAGTTCAAGGCTGGGATATTTATAATTCTAAGGACAGCATCTTAAGGCTTCTCTTGGCATTTGACATGAGAGGAAGGTTAAAAAGGCTTAAGAGCAGAATGTCAAATATGAACAAGGTAAAAGCACAGAACTGGGAGCTACAAACAGTAAATTCTTTTCACCACTTTTTTGTTATATGACTATTTAAATTTCATCCCTCAGTTTAGCCAGTTCAAAACAAGAATATCTTTCAGATGTGTAATGAAGATTCACTTACTTACTGATCTTCTTGTTATTAAAAATCATTTATGATTTTGGAATTTTTTGGCAATCTCAAGAAAGTTCGTAGACAAAACTCTTGTATAATTTTTTTCTGATCATCCTAATGTCAAAAATCACGTAGGTATTCAGATTTTGCAAACGCCTAATCAGAAATTGCTTGTTCAGTGAGAAACTTGCTTCCAGTCTGCTTATATGACAAAAGCCTTTCCCATTTCTTAAGTAATTTAACCAGCTTAGAAAACACGAGGACAACAGAGACTACCAGTGTGACTTATTAATTTGTTTACTTATGTCTTACTCTCCAAAGTGACCAGGAAGATGTAGTGATTCTAATTATCAGGTCAGAATACAGCCTGTATTATGAAAGCTCCCTAGCAGAGGACGGGAGGCCAGGGGAATGCTGCAGAATATTGATGCAAATGAGCAAACCCGGAGCTGATGCTTGATAGCTCCACTTTCACACGGTAATTAATGAGGACAGTAGGTAGTTTTCAATACAGCCCCTAATTGTAGGCTAAACATAATAGAGTGTTGTTATGAGGATTAATTGGTTAATGTCTGTAACAGGCTGTAAGCATGGAGTCATATAAATGCTAAGTAGCATTATTATTTTAATAGAAAAAGGATGAGTCATGTATTTTCATTTTTCTTTGCCATGGGCAGCTACAGAAGACCTGCTTTCTGTACAACAATATGAATAAATCTGAGTTATGAGCTCAAAACTGGAACACGGTGAACAACTGGAGCTGTAGTTTTCTGTTTACAGCACATAATTCTTGTCTGAAACTAACTGCCACAAGACAATGCAGAGACAAAAATTAGATTAAAAAAATAAGATTACATATTTGTTGCCTTTTTTTCAGAAGTAACTAATATGACATTCCTCAAAATTACATTCACCAAGTTAGGGACTCCTTAAAACAAACAGATTATCAGAAAAGAGATAATCAGCATTTCCATACTTGAGAGGACCATGTCAAGTATTTCAAAACGGCCCCCAGCAACCGACACCTCCAAAATTACTTCCTAATATGAAAAATAAGTTCATAAAAATCAAGAGTTGTTGCAGCTGTCTAAAGATAATAAAAATATATAAGGGCTTTCACCACAGTGCTTCATAATTTAAGACCACCACCAGTTGCCCAGGATCAAATCAAACTTCCTTTTTAGGGATCACTGCAAAACTGTAGAGATTTTATTTCTTCCCCATAGCCTGATGAATAAAACATATTGTTAGAGTGCTGGCCTGAACCACTACTGAAGTTAGGTACGATGTCTTTCGTGATGGAAAGCTCTTAGAATTAAGACACATCAGCAAAGGAAACACACTGCCTGACAACTTGATAGTTCAGCTCCATGGGGCTGCCAGAACTAACATGGGAAGGAGTGGCGTGCTGCACCAGCTTTTCCAATCAGAGCAGCAGGGCAGAAAACCTAACTACTTTTAACCTCAGCCTTTGCAAATTTATGGCAGGACTATGTAATGTGATCCAGAATCCATTCCTATTTTACCAGCTGGGTATTAGGGGAGGCATCATCTTTGTCACCATAGCTGCCAGACGGGTGAAACCTTAGCGCAACACTGAACCCCAGTCTAGTCTACCTAAACTAGGATTTCTTACAGCACTCTGTTGACTTCTTTGTTTTAGTAATGACTATATGTGACAGAGGTCCTCAGAGCCTTCATGAAAGAACACCATCCAGCAGTCCACAAGTGTGACAGAGAAGGCAATTTAGGGCAATCATTATTATAATCAGTAAAGAAGCATACACATTTCTTTCTTAATCTAAAGTTAGTTAAAATAATTTTACTCTATCATCACATTAATTTTGCAATATAACTTTACAACAGCAACAGTTTGTTATTGAAATGGCTTCTCTCCTGTTACATTTAAAGTATCTCTCTCGTTAAAGTGAACTAAATTGTTATCATAGTGCTGAAAATGCCATATAAATAATTTCTAACATGAGCAAGTACTAGAACATTCTCTACCATGGCAAGGCACTCAAAATCATGCTTTCTTTGCTTCACATATGATTTTCTTAATGTTTCTAGTTGTGCTTGCTCCACGGATTCTGTAATCCACAGGCACAGGCTTTTTGTGAATTGGCTGTAAAACTACATGTCCCAATACAAAAGGAATAATGCTTCTAAGGGACAGCACTGCTCCACAGCTGCTACTGTTAGCCTTGAGTTCGCCTGTCAATAATTATATGCCATTAATAAAAAGCTTAACCGGGTCACATAAAATTTCCTAATGTCTAGATGAAAAAAATGCACAAGCAAAGAGATTTGAATGAGGAAGATGGGAGAGAAGAAAGGAACAAATCATAACAATATATTGTTCTATGATACAGTGGGAAATACTGCAAAGAGACTGTTCCTTTTTCTTAATTTATTCACTAAAGGCATCATGATGAGCCAACACAGTGGACAGACCCTCGATAGACTTCAGCTCCAGCCACAAGCTACTTGCTGGAAGACCGTGAGCAAGATGATTTTTTTCAGGACATTGTAGTTGGGTGTTTGCCTACCCCCGGTTTGTTTCCATAGCCATAACTCCATCTTTTACAATTAAGTAGTCACAATATGGGGGGTTGTTCCTGCAGTCCAAGTTCCACTACATGGGGTACATATCACAAAGGGTATAGAAAATCTGTTTCCAAAAGTGTTGTAAAAAGCATTCTCAGAACACATAAAACTACCCCAGGGTCTATGCTCTGTCTGAAGAAAAAGGGTTTGGATATTTTCTTTTTAATTTAAGTCAAAACAGAGAATAAATTAGAATAGATATTAAATATACAAAAAAAAATATATAAATCCACCTTGATTTAACATTTTTTAATGTAAATTCATTCATTCAAAATTTACAAGGAATTCAGGTATCATTAATTAAAGGGAAGAGGAAAATGAGAAACAAGCGTTATCCTTTTGGGCCAGTGGATGGATCATGCCTCCAACTTACAGAAAATCTGAGACTGAGTCTCGTCTATGCTTTATTCAAAGCCCTATTCTTCAAACTTCTAGCACTCAGGCTAAAGTTCTAGTTGCCAGCTTATAATGCTGCTGGTACCACTTCCTCTTCCTCCCTGGTTCTGTGAAAGACTCCTAAGTCTCCTCATGGCCTAAAGCCCAGCTTCATTAAAAATAAAGAAATTAAAACCGTAACTAGGAACTGGAAGTCAAAATACTTTTTTTTTTGATTGAGGCTCTCATTCTTGAGCAAGTACCTGCAGGCAGGTTTTTTA
>VYZV01028328.1:212-23519 GCA_013401275.1 Pandion haliaetus | reverse complement strand
GGGTCCAACATTTTGGCGCGCGCGTCCGACATTTTGGGGTGGCGAATTCTTTATCTTTATCCAACATTTTGGGGCGGCGAATTCTTCCAGCAACTTCCCAAAGGGGCCGCCTCCGCAGCCCCCCTCCCCTGCCACCAAGGAAAACCGCGCCACACAAACCCATAACACTTATCTAATAAAATCAAAGAATATTTTAAATTAAAAAATCAAATTTAAAATTTTTAAAGTTTCTTTTTGGAAGGCATAGGTCAACTGGAATAACCGACAAATTTTATGCTAATTTTAGCTAAGAGGTTCAGACAATAGCATTTAAATTCATGCTTCTTCATGAAAGAAATTGAGCTGGAAGATCTAATGCCTTTTGTAATTTCTTGCCTCCTACCCATCCCAGGTGATTTTGAAAATCCTTCTGAGGGGTAGAAGGGAAAAGAGGAATTATTTCTGTAGCAGATTGATTTTTACCAAAATGGCAACAATTTTAAAGGGTTTTGACAGTGGAATGGACTCGAGAAATCCATATTAGAAAGGAGGAATACAGTCAAAGGCTTGAAAGTTTTCCACATATATAACATCTCCACGCACCTGGTGGAGCATCAACATACAGCTGGGAAACTAATCCACCTATGTAATTCTGGCCTCAGGAATTGCATTTAAAATTTATACTGTTTCACTAAGGGGAAGTGCTCCTTTATTTTCAGGTTTTTAGAGGTTCCTAATATCTCTTTGGCTTACTTCCTTTTAATTTTTTCTACAAGCAGTGAAGTGTTGACACTTTTGCCACAAACAAGACTTTGGTTGCATCCACCTTCACGCTTGCAAAGCCAAAAAGGCAGCAGATCTGGACGTGAGTCATTGCTGAAGTATAGGAATCAAGATGGTTAAAGCCCTAGCCTGTATGCAGTTTCTCTGAGAAGGGAGCAAGGAAAAAAGTGATGGGGTGGACTGCAAACATTCAGCCCAAAGTCAGGGAAACCTGAATTATATTCATAGATGTTAGATACAAAGCCTAGCAGAATTTATAAAAAAACATGCTTAAATTTAATTTCAAAGATAACAACAATTTGGCAATTAATACGGGAAGAGAAAGAAGGGTTTGTGTACAACATAAATTTTTAACTTTATTTTCCAATGCTTTCTGAAGTCATCTCCCATAGCAAACAAAGGGCTAACTACAGACTTCCCCTTGGAGCAGGAAAGGATTATTCACATGGGGTGCAAAAATACAGCTTCTGGTAGGAGGTAATAGTCTCTGATCTCAGTTGAGCCATATTGCTGGCTTCACTCGTACAGAGCAAAAGGTAGAGTTCAACACATAACAAAGAAATAAATGAGACATTACTTTCTCTACCATCTTTGGTATATGATTTAATGACTTGTATTACACTTGTGGCCATTACATTAACTGAAGACTAGGACCTCATTGATATGGGTGGTGAAGGAGAATGAAATGATAGCAATGTGCACCCCAAGTTACTGACTCTAAGTTATAAGATGGCTTGATTAATTACATTGGATCAACAGAAAAAGCTAAAAATAAAACACAGGGCACATTCCAAGCTACCTCTGCTGTTAAATTAATCTGTCTGTTTCTGCCAAATGGAAGGAGCCTATTTATCAAAGTGAAACTTAACCTCATTTACTGTAATAGAAAAATGAGCTTTCAATGAAATTTAATGAGATTTCAAAATATATCAGGTATCAGTACACTCTCCTATTTTGGGATAACAGTGTTTTTAAAAGTCATTCTTTCACAGGCAATTTGAGCTCTGACTGAATGACAGGGATGTAACTATTAGTCTCCATAGGCACCATAATGATTGGGCTTTCCTTTTTCTCCTTTATGTACTCTGTTGAAAAATAAAGCAAAATAATCTTCTCATTTCTAACTATTAGGGAAATTTCTTGCATGGGGTTTCTTTGTTTGTTTGGCTGGTGCAAGGTTGATCAGGAAGTGCAGAGTTCAAAATTTTTTTTTTTTTTAAATAACTGAGATCTTCAGCAAATATCCAACTGAGCAGACATCATCTTCTGAGAGGCCATATACAAATTTGTGATGTATCTGCCTGATGAACTGTAAGTTCAAACTGTCAGTGTCACCCAACACTTTGCAACTCTGACAGGGCACGAGCCTCCCCTATTCCTTTATTCTTTCAGAAAAACAGTGGAATTCACAATAAAGGTTAAAGTTGTATTATTTATCCCTCACAAATCCATACTGGTTATTCAACACAAAGGATTCTGTCATTGAGGTTTGTCTTTCAAATTTGTCAGAACTATTCCCAGGTTTCTTACTATGAAAATAACCACCAAAACTCCAGTTTTACTCAAACATTTACTACCCTGGATGCACCTAAAGCTGCAGGAGGAGCCAGGTAGGTAGTCCACTAGACTTACCCTTTTTGCCTTCAAATGAGCAGCCTAGAGCAAGAAGCACACATCCTGAGGTTACTCCCACTTCCACTCTTCCTGGCTTCAACCTTGATCTGCAGGAGCAGAGTGTCTAACAGGTGTTTTCCTAGTTCCCCTCAAAGCACACAAACTCCAGAAACAAGCAAAGCCTGGCTTACAGTGGGTTAGCACAACACCTACCAAGTCTAGGGTTGACTTAACTGGTGACTTCCTTAAAAATTACCATTTTAGGTCCAGATCCAAATGCACAACCATGGTGTCCTGAAGAGATATATGGGGCACATAATCAGCACCCATCTGAGATCTGGAGCCACTCTGCATTTAACAGTTGCATTAGCTCCTTACCACAGTGTGACTATGGGGAGGAAAATTAACAGATGTTCTACAACACTATGGGTCCTCAACAAATCCACTTATCCCAACCACCCCCAGTGATTAGCGAAGCCTGCTTTCAAGTACTTTCACAACGTCAACTCTTCCCATTAACTTCAGTGGGAGAGTTTTTTATTGTTTTCACCAGTTCCCACCACATCTGCTTAATATTTCATCACTGGAAATTACTAGAGAAAAAGCAGCACGTACATCTCAAAGCAAAGAGGTCGGCAAACATACTGAAGGGAAACACACCACAGAGGGCAAGCCATAGGCCTTCAGCATTAAATTCAATTCCACTCTGACATTTCCAGACACCTGACAAAGCCTATTAAAAGAGATTGTTTTCTCAGAAGTAAAGAACTAGAGGAACATCCCATTACAGTCATACATACAACTCATTCCTAAGTAGATTCCTTCAAGCTGCTAACATCAGTCCAGTGATTCATTGATGGAGAAATCATTATTTAACTGTGTGAATGACAAACTACAACCCAGCAGTGTGGAGTAAACCAGTTCCTGAAGTCCTGCTGATTTGCTTTTACCAAGAGAAAATTTCTACTTTTAGTGCCATTCAGGATGTAATTTCCCCCACAAACACATGCACCACTACCCTTTCCACCTGGCTGCTACCCATATACTGCAATGTTGCAGGCAGCCGCTTCCCCTGGGGAAGAGAGAAACTCATCAAAGCCTCCTTTGTGCACCCCGGGCTGTGAGCAGACAGCACTGCAGGGGAAGGTCCTCCTGCTCTCCAAGCACTCTGACAGCCCTTCCTACTGGGGACAGGGCTCCCGATGCCAGTTCACATCGGTTTTGGTGCTGGAAAGGTTATGTGCATATCATTACTGCTGAAAAACATCACCTCTGAAAATCTTGTAAAGTTTCCAGCGTCACCTAAAGCAGGCTCAGAATGATAATCAAGATCCTCCCTGCACTCCGCACGTTTGGCACAGTGTAACTAATTAGAAGCAAAATATCTCCAAACAGGGATATTCTCTCTTCCCTTCAGATGAACAGGAAACTCCCATGTCTTTCGTTTAACAAGAGACAATGTGTAAACAGAAATGCATCTTCTCACTCTTTCTCAATGCCAACAATACCTTCCTGCAAAAGTTAGGTATTGATTGCAAGCTCATTTCTAATTCTTGAAATTTTACAGCAAATAAATCTTCATGAGATTTAATACTCAAAAAATCCATCACCTTGAAAAGTCATGAAGTGTGATTTTAGCATCACAGAGTCCTACACAGCAAAATATTTTCCCCATATACATACAGGAAATCAATTCCTTAACATGGCTAGATTACAGATTACATTACAATCAGTAAAGCAATATTAGGAGCAATTGCCAGATGGTGTGTTTTCCATACTCTGTGAAACAGTGCAAAGTTCAAGACACTAGAATAAGTTTTTAGTTCAGAAAAACACGGAACACAACATATCCTGTCAGTTTAGTGGAAAAGGATAAACTAAATTTCATGTCTTCCATTTTCCAGTTCACATATATCTATAGAGAGTTGAAACAAATATTATATATGTACAAGAACCAAGCATTTTCCTACTTTTTCAGATTTGACAGATACTTTCTCCAATACATCAAACAGTTGTTGACTGATGGGTATTTGCAGATATTGAATATCTGCACAAAGGCTTCTCTATCTTTCACTAAATGAGATGTTCAGAATTAATCTAAAGATATTCCTTTAGCATGATCAGTATAAGAAACAGGCTTCAGACAAAGCACTTTCCCTGATTCATAGCAGTGTTTCTATATATGCAGACTAAATGGTGTGTAATATATGTTGTTCTTTACAACACCCATTACTAGCTGCAATATTGTAAGTAATTCAGACACCTATTTGTTTGTCTGTTTGTTTGCCTGAGTTGATTGTTACTTTTACACAAAGACTACTATAGCCTCTTTGACATTATTAAGACCTATTACAAATATTCCACTGAATTCTTACACTGAAGTATAAGGCTGTTTTCTTCATACAATTGAGGTTGAACAAAACCAATCGTTTTACTAGTCTATGCTTCAATTCTTCCTTTCCATATGCAAGTCAGGGAAATCAAGTTTTAAGAAAAATTTGTCACTGTAGTAGTAATGCTGTTGCATTTGGGACAGTCTAAGGATATAAACAAGGTTTTCAGGGAGAGGTATTATGTATCTCAGACTAACCTGACAGAACTGAAAAAAAATCTGGTAAGTCCCCTCTTTGGGTTGTGTTTGCCTATTAATGTTCTCCTTGGCCTTTATATTTGCACAGGTTTACTGAGTTCTGGAAGCATTGCTTTTTTCAAATGAACTTGACAATTCATCTTAGGGAAAACAGACTTCTGAAGAAGCTATATTGTGGATTAACAATATAAAGAAGGAAGGGAAGAAACTAAAAGGAGTATTTATCTGTAACAGGTTCAACCACACAACCTGAAAATGTATGAGGAATCCAGAATTGGATCAATATGTCTGAACTGCCCAACCACCACATTAATTCAGCAGTTAATCAAATCAAGTTTGAGATGGTCAGATTGCTCCTCTCCAAATCTCAAACCTCCCTCTGTTCATTATTTGCACTCTTTGTCCTGGGAAAACTGGCATGAAACACTGATCACAGCTGGGGTTGGGGAAAAGAGAAGAGCTTTTCTTCTCAACCATACTTGTGAGGGACATAGAAGTACCAAACAAGGATCATAGGACATGGGAAGCCACTTTCCAGTGAGTGCTAAGCCCATTTAGCATTACAACAATATCTCCCTATTGAGTATATATATAAAAAAAAATTTAAAAAGTTAATTTTGCTGTGACTGTGCAGGACTTCACACCCACCATCTGTTCTGCTGTGGTTTTAACATAATTGCTGGGAATAAAATCAGGGATCACTGCTCCCAAACACTGCTTCATATGGTTTGGATTAAACTAAAATCTCTGTTAGCACCCCCTTTATTACTGTCTCTGAGCACAAGAGCTGAGGAAGACTATGTCTTCTCTACTGTATTCAAAACTGAATGGGACACAGCTGATAAATCAAGCAAGACAAGGTACCTTTACCAGAAGAGCAGTATGCCTGCTGTCAGCACAATGCCTCATTATTTGGTTGTATCTCTGCAGACAATAACCACATCATCTCTCATATACAGTCTTTTCTACATTATACACTTTTCTATATCTTGGCCTTGGATTTTAGGAAAAAGGAACACAGGCACCCATACCTCTTTCACCAAATGGAGAACAAAGCACAGGCCTCTGCCCGAGAGAAAGCTGGTGTTCATCTTCATTGCTTCCCCAGTATTACACAGGGCAGGAACAGGGCAAAAACAATTTGCACACTTGCCAGACAGGCAAGCACTGGAGGAGCTTGTTTAAACTCTTATTTTCTTGTTCAAGGTTACTAAGCCTTTCTGCAATTAATGAGCAAATATGAAAACTTAGCACCTTCTTTCTTCCTTCCCCACAAGCCCAAATATCAGCTCCCTCCTTCAACAGGATGGTGCACCACAGGTCTTCCTGCAAGAGCAGCAAATCATACTCCTGGGCATAACTGAGGACTGTGCATGGGATAAGCAGTTTTCACAGTGGCTGTACAGAGCAGGACATCACCTAGAACAGTAATCTTAAACCCTTTTTCTTCTCCCTCCCTCACTATAGCATTAAAAAAATTAATTTCTAGTTATCTAGCAATTCCCATCCAAAGATCTCTAACGCTAATCCTGTAGGTCTCTGAAATCCATCCTGCCCCCAAGATGAAGTATTCTGCTGATGTGGATACTAAAGCAGAGTGAAAGCATCTTGGGGTTTTAAAAAACTCTGAAGTTACATGGGGAGAAGAGGCCCATGGAAATCCCTAAGTCACACTGGAAATTTTCTGTAGAAATCACCTGTCTTCTTTCCCACATCATACATTAACCATTGTTATCTTTTCTTCATTTCCCAAGAAGTAACATTGGTCTTGTGTACTCAGCAGAGAGTTAGAAGACAAGTGAAATAAATGTCAATTAATACATAAAAAAAAGAAGAACAAAAAAAGACAGCTACTCCTTATTTCTACCTTTTAAGTTCTCTATTATGCTCATTATCTTTTGATTCTCTCTTTAGTCTGTTCCCACACAGACTATGTACACATATGAAGTGAATTATAAGTAATGCACTGGCAATGTATAGGGAAAGACTGGAGGAACACAACTGTGGCTACAAATATATCTGGCTTTGTGAAAATTTTCATTTTCAAAGGACATAAGAACAAAATTAACAAACTATAATTGACATAAAACTAAACTGAACTTTCCATACATTAATTTTAAAATATATATTCATGCAATAGCTGTCTGAATGGGAAATTCCCAGCCAACAAACACTTTTGCTTTTCCAGTGGATTATTCTATGGTGTATTATGATAACAAATTACAACACTGTCTCTATTCGTCAATATATAGACTTGGCTATTCTCTCTGTTAATGAAGGAACTCTATTAATGTCTATAGAGAAATAGGAACCTTCTTGATCCTTGACAGTTATCTTAACCTTCAGTGAGCAAAGTGTAGAAAATCATTAATTCCTCAGTGTATTAAAATAATGAAATTTTGCTTCTATCTTCATGCCACGTACCATGACAAATTAGATTTTTAAAAATTTGATTACAAATAAAAATCATGGTTTTATGAGTGTTAACTATAGCTGTTTTTTAGGAGCTCAGATTAATCAGATTGCAGCTTAATATATGACAATTTGTAAAGCAAATGTGAACTACAATTTAACAACAAAACCCAGATGATCATACAAAACCATTTCATTCTTTTAAAAACCTCTGCAATATACATGGATCTAAACCATGCCCTGATTTAGACATTTTTCAACACGGGCAACTGAAAGAAATGGAAGTTCATGACTGACCACTTGCAAAGTTTACAACTATCTCCTTCCATGGCCAGTTTTTGGGACAGAAACACTCATATATAAGTGCTGATTTATGCATGCATATGTGGAATAGATGGGAGTAGATGTCTGAAGAGCAGAACCATCACTATTCTGCAGATTAGTGCTGTCTTGATTTTGATACAGCCTTTGAAATAAGGTGGACATAAATACCATGAAAGCCCAATTACTCATCTTTTCCTTGTTAATACACTTAATAGCATTTTCACTTATTAATCCAGTAGCAAACCCTCTGTTGTGACACTCTGTCACTACAATACTATTTCTTTTTGATGACTGAATAATTTATAATATAAAAATTCAGTCAAGACTAATAACCAAAGAGTGCTTTGATCATGTGTAGCCAGCCACTTCAAATAAACATTTTGCCAAGAGGTTCTGCTGATTGTGTACACTGGAACTGTATTTAAAACCTGGGGGAAAATATCAGGAAGACAAGCTGCGCTGGGTAGCGATGTCTCTGCTTGCTGAGCACAGCAATGTGCAGCTGGCAAGCACAGGCTTCCTCAGATGTCACAGCTGTCAATAAGAATCAGAGATGCAGCTTCAGGAACACAAAGGAAATAATGCAGCCACTAAATGACCAAAGACCACTTTTTAAATCTGCAGCTGCTGCCTAGCTGGTAGTCCTCTGCAGGTTCCTGTTTTGATGTGAAAAAAATTGCTTACTGCTCATATTAATTTTCACTATGGTCAAAGCTGTGTGAGAACCTTTGGTAAGGCAAAAAAGAGATCTCCTCTATTCTTAAGACTTTTGAATTTGTATGCATTGGCAGGTATAAATGCTAAAGACACATTAAATAGCCTGTTCTTCTATTTGTTTTCTCTAAACATGTGAAACTCACCCTAAAAATATGAGTGCCCTACCATCTGAGGGTCACTTTGAGTTTAGCATGTGTAACTGCTAAAGTTTTAAAATCCAGTTCTGCTTTCTGAATAGTACTGTCTTTTTCAAATGCGTGAGTTAGCAAGGTATGAGGCAAATACAGGATATAGCTCCAAACCTTTAGCTTTTTACTAGTCCCCATACTTGCTCTGTTATTTTGCAACATACTACTTATTTTGCAACAAAAATACCATGGTGCACAAAATTAAGCAGAATACTTATATTTATTATATTAAAGTTTCTCACAGGCATAAGAGAGTGGAAACTGCATTCTCCCAAAATAGTTTTGTTTCATTTCATGTTTCATCACCACCGTATTATTTTCCCAAGATCAGTAATACCTGTGAATAAACTCCATTCCTGACCTGCGTTGCAGAACTGCACCTGCAGCAATCATGACAAATGCTTTAAAGTTGGGACAGGGAAGTGCATAGTGCATGAGTGCCTGCGAAAGACGACCACATGCCCTCCACACAATGAAGACTGTCCTTCAGGACACAGCTAAGGTGGAGCCACTCAGTGCACCCATGGCTACTTGTATCCACTGACAGAGGAACCCCAAGGTCACATATACACATGGATGACAGTCAATTGCAGACCACATGCTGCAGTTTTGGCTGCTATGAGGAGGTAAAGTCCACCCCTCTCCAACTGCTACAGGCTCTCTCTCTCCAAATTTTGCATCTAGCTTAGTGGTGACAAACCTATAGCTAATAAGAGTGCTGGGATTATGTCATGTTGCTGAGCTCAGGGCTCTGCTGATAGTGATCTGAATTCCCAAATCTGTAAAGTGGGTGCAGTAAAGATACCCCAAAACATAACTGCGGGCCTCATTTGACACCAACTCAGCATGAAGCTGTGTGACTTTTGAGTAGATATTGTCACCACCCATCCTAATATTCCTGGAGTTTTCCCTTGCTTTAACAGGTATCTAGTTAACATTTTAAGGCTGTAAGCCATACGAAGTTTTGGGTACACAGTTTGTAAATCAGGAGTGCTTGTCATCCTAGGTAAATTTACCAGGGTTTATCAGAGGGCAGATGAGCTAAGCATGAAAACAGAAGTTGGAATGGGATCCACAATATAAAAAACCCAAACAATAAAAATAAACAGTAAAAATTTAAAAGCAAGAGTTTGATCATGGAACATTGTGTGTAATGCTGGACATGTTTAAGAGTACAGATTGGAAGATGCTCTTGTTTTGCACACACATACATACACACACACTATTGCCTCACTTCTGTTGACTTCTAGATACAGAGTTGAATTTTGCTGCCTACATAAGAACATGATCTAACATGTAACATAAGAAGCATTTCACACAGCTAGACAGATGTACAAGTGTGGAAAAGTGCACTTCATAATGAAGTTTGCACATCTGCTTTTTGCATGCTGATTCGCCCCCTTACACTGAGCTACCAAAATGATAAACTACACTGTGAGTGCTCCCGTGTATCTACTGTCAATCCTTTACAAGTATTGGTAGCTGTGCTATCCTACATGTTAAATACCAAATGAAAGATTTTCACTTTGACAACAAGGTAAATAATAGTTGGCAGAAAGACTAGGAACAAAAGGTGACAAAGGAACGCTGCAATGTCACAGACAGTAGGAACAATGAGTTATTCATAACCTCTAATGCTGGAATGACAGGAAGCATCTGATTTCACTGCAAAAGACCAAACATGCTCTTTTACAATGAAATTCCTCTTTCACAGGCCCTTTTCTGCTTTATACATCCCACAGGCTGCTTGCATTAGTCACAATAAAAGGCATAGTTTGGAATGAAAATGCCACAAGTCATCCTCTTTGTCACAGAGTTCCACAAATAAGTCATCTTCTAAAAAAATAGTTTCTATTATTTACCTGTTGTTCAGTGCTCAGAAAAGTGCACCTAAATGAACTAGCAAGCACACGGCATCTCTGTAATATGGTAAACAGCCTATCTACAGCCATTTTTCTTTGTTTCTTTCTTCCTTCCCCCACCCTTTGTTCTTATTAGTATGCAAAGCAAGTCAAAGGAGGGAATTTCTTGTTCTCTTGTTCACTAGCTGGAGGGTTATTCCTTTGCTATTCTATATATAGATTTGCTTTCAACTGCGATGAGGAAGTCACCATTTTCTGTTCAACATTTTATGCTCAGCTAGCCTCCCGGAGACACAGCATTTTCATAAATACTATGAATGGCACTGAGGCTGCCTTTAATATTCCACCTGTCTTTCTTTTTCACAAATAAATCTTATCCTACCACCATTTTCTAAGTTAAAAGAATGTCCTCATTAATTTCATAATAGAAATGCAAAGGAGGCAGATAAGCTTGCTTCTGTGGAAAGATTTTTATCCAGTTGTTTGATAACACTACCTATTACAGCCTTGCAGAAAAACTACCACTGAAATATTGTAAGCACAAGTTAAGGAATGTTATACTAAATCTATGCATGAAAAAAGATGACTCACTTGATATGATATCACCACCTGGCATAACATCATCATACAGAAAAAGATATGTAGATCCATTTGTGTTATAAATGGCAAGCTCAGTTCTCGGACGCAACTGCTTGTTTGATGCTGCTGCAGTAAATCCCAGGCACAGTGCATTACTACAGTGAACAAATTCAGTTATTTGAACCTCTCTCCTCCCCTGTCCATGTCCTACTCCAGCAACACAAAGGGATCTGAGCTGGACACTTAGAGGCCAAGGCTGACTTGCCTCAGAGCAACCAAGTTCAGGCTGCCATAAACAGGGTGCACAAAACCCAGCACAGAAGGGAAAATGCCAGGTATTGAAAAGGCTGGGTAGAATACCTCCACAGTGTCCGTATAATAATGGGGATCTGGGACTGCAGAGCAGCCCACCAACCAGTCTGCAGAAAACATCCCTGGGTAGAGCTGATTTTAACTTGCCTCACTGTTGTGGCATCGGTTTTCTCTCTGCTGCTTCTGCTCTTTCACATGCCTTTCCGTCCACCACATGCTGCATCACAGGAGAGGACAATGAATGATCCTGGCTACAAAGTGCTGGGCAACTGTACTGGCAGGGGTAGCAGACATGAGACTCCCCTGCTCCTGTGTGTGGCAAACAAAATGCAAAATCATACCTTCAAAGGGCAGACAGAGGATCCCCACAAATTTTCTTACATCTTTGGGGGAATTTTTATTGTACCCCTTCAGGTGAATTAAACAAGTTTGTGCTTAAATACACAATAATTAGTGAAAAATGCCCCAGGCAGATTCCTACCACCATAAGCAGTTCTACAAGGAGTCTGTATTGATGTTTCATGAGCCAATTTCTTATATACACTTGCACCAGCACCAACACTCAGCCTGGCCTTGGGACCATGCCCCAGCCCAGTTCTGCTGCCCAGAGGTGGCCCCTGAGCACTCCCATTCCAGGACAGCTAAAAGACAGTGCTGGGGCTGTTTCTGAGCACATCACCAAGAGAAACTTCACTCTCTTACAGGGGGTCCTTCTGTCTCTGGCAACTCTGCCTCCAGCCAGTTTAACCCTTTCGGCAGTTGGGCATTCTTGCCCTCCATGTCAGGTCGTTACTTGGTCACAAATCACCACTGCTGAGCAGTTACATTTTGAATTTCCCCTTCAAATCTTTTAGTATACACATTATCCTCTCTTTCCTCCAGATGTGGGCATTAGACCTGTAGCTTGCTCTTGCTGAAGACAGCAGCAGCATTTGCAGGGTGGGAGCACCAGCTCTGGAAGGCATGTGGCAGCAGAGCCAGCCCAGAGGAGCCAGGCAACATGCAATCAATCAGGGCTTCCCTGTTGAAAACAGACTTGCCTTGGGGCACCAGAGGAAGCACTAGAGGGAAATCTTTCACGCCCACACCACCTGCACCTTTTAGAGAAGGCTCACATTCAGTCCCTCATTCTGATACACAGAGCATCACAGAGGGAAGCTATGCCAAGGGAAGATATTTCCCATGTTGAAAATCCATATGCCTCAAAGCATGAAAGGTTTCTACTTAAAAGAAAAATAGTAATAAAGAAGCTGTAATTTGCATGCCAGCAAAATATGTAGTTTTTTACTGCGTGCTGATAAGCATCCAGGGCATTTGCCTACCAGCACCAAGTTTGCTGGCATAGCTGAAGTGGAAATTACACCTACCTCTACCATTTGTCTTTCTACTTGTTTAATCTGTGGGGGAAAAGCAAGGAACACTTACAAACTGACCAATTTGTTTCACCATAATCATTAAGGACAATGTTCAAAATTACGTTTCTGCCCCTGATCACTTCTATATGTAAGCAACATATGTGGACCCCTTTATATGATGTACCTATGCTTGCATCTCTGAATTACCAGAAAGAATTGAATTGTAATTCTGGTCCAATTTACACAGTGCATTCCTGTTTTCCGGTTTCAGCCCAGTCCAGCATTTGGACCACTGGGTCAAGAATTCAACTGTGCTTCCACTGATTACACTGTGAGCAGAAGCTCCTTCCTCAAAATCCAGTCTCATTTTTTTAATGCAAGGTACTATCCACAAGCATTAAAAGGTAGAATCAAGCCCTCATTACCAAAACAACAACCACAACAAATTCCAAAGCCAAAACAAAAAAAATTGTATTTAGAAATAAGAAATAAAAACAAAAATGTGAGAATTTTATAAGATCTAAAAATTATATATGTTACCATTACTTCTATTTTGCCTTCTGTAACAGAAGAACATAAAACTGTTTTGGTTGTGAAACAGCTAAGACGTCCCAAGGAAGGAAGAGTAATGAAACCATGAGTGGTGTCATTGTCTAATATGAAGAATCATCACCATGTAACTCAGTGTCTTCGATGAACTCTTTGCAGAGAAATGAAATCTAACTATTCTTTTTGATTATTGGTATCCAATGGAAAATTTAGCCTTTGTATTTGATATCGTATCATTATAGTTAATGCAGAAAAGGGGTAGATCAAGTGATAGGCTGGGTGTGTCAGAACAGATCCAAAATACATATAAATATTGACAATATAAGCAACATAGAGTACAAAAACTGGTAGGTGATGATGTCATCACATCCTAGTATTGTGTTATGTTTAATTCATGGGTTTTTTTCACACACTGGGACTTTTATGTCCATAAACATCCAATAAATGGCAGATGAGCTTTCAATTTCATGCACTCTATTTGTTCTAATTGAATTTGAAAGAAAAAGTCAAGACATAAGTGCTAATTTATGGGTTTTAACTAGCAGTTCAAGCAGTAAAAATATATCCCCTTACAAGTTCAGCAGTGTTATCCTTCTCCCTGTCCCTCCATGCTGAAGTTTGCACTTAGCTTTGGCAAGCAATCACGCCACACTGGAAAATGGAAGGAAGCACAGTACAATGATTAGAGCGACAGCAAAATACTTGGGAGACCATGTCCTTACCCTGATACGTGTTTCCAGTATGTCCCTGGGCCCTTTGCTTTTCTGATAATCCTGTCACATTATCTCAGCTTTGAAAAGAAACTCACAGATTATCCATAGTGCCTATTGCATGGGTCTCCCTCTGCCTGCAGTGCAGAACACGCTGCCACAGCCAGATTATCTGATGTGCTGCTCAAAGCCTGCAGAAATAACACAGAGCCCACTGACAACGCTGTGAGCTTATATCTCCATTCACAGAAGGGTCAGCCTTAGCCCCAGGTGAGCAGCACCAGATCTACCGCTGCTGAGGCTGTGGATGCTCATTCCTGACCAAGTTGCTTGATTTGTTAACGACTAACGACAATAAACAGATGAAGGGAAGAGTGGAAGTCTGAGCCTGAAAGGCTAGAGGTAGACTGTCCATTTCTAGGCAAACATTGCTAGCATGGAGTATCAGAGACGGAAACTGCTCTGCCTTGTCAGAGGGACTCCGGAGGAGGAGCGCAAGAAGGAGCACAGGCAGACAAAATGGAAAGCGAGATGAAACACTGTGTTCCTGTGCTGAAAGGGATGAGTAGCACCAAAAAGATGGATAAAGAGTGAAAATTCAAAGAAAATATCCTATCTCCTCCCCTGACAATTTCCCCATTTAAAGACAAATAATTGTAATGGATGGTTAATGAAAGCATTCAGGCTGGCGCTCACTCAAGAATAAAAACGATTTACAGCCCTGCAGTGCTCCATGTAATTGTGTGAGGAAATGGGCAAGTGTCTTCAGTGGATAATGGCTCTGCATTTTGCTACCCTTTTAATTTCACAATTGCAAATATTCTGGCTCCTAGATCCATTTTTAAAAGTAATTGGATGCATTTTCTCACTACTGTTACTTCACTTAAATGTTTCCTTCTTTGTCCACCCACAGGAAAAGTACTGAAAGAGGCAGCACAGGTGTTCTGTCCATGCAGTATTACAGAAGAAATTGAACATTGTTTTTCTGGAATTTTAGGATTTTGAAAAATCTGTTCAGATTGAAGACATTCTGTACTGCTGATAGCAGCTAGGAACTGGAAGCATACCACTTAATTTGTAAAAATAATTATGACTTAATTAACGCAGCTTGAGACAACAAATACAAACCTGAAATATTGTTTACAGTACTTAAGCCATAGTTAAGCCCTGGAAAAGTTTGCCCAGAGATGTACTAGCATGTCCACCCTTGGAGTTTTTCAAAACTCAGCTGGGCCAGGCCTTGTGCAAGCTGAGATGGCTTTAAAGTTAGCTCTCTTTGGTCCAGAGGGTCAGACTACACAACCAACATCTAACCTAATTTTTTCTATGATTGCATTTTAATAATATTTAAATTATTATATATTTATGCATAGAACCAAGACAGAAAGCCAAAGCAACAGATTATTTTTTCCCAGAAAAAATGTTTTTTCACACCATGAAAGCAGAAAGAAGAAATTAGTTCATGTGAAGTATACAATGGTGTCAACCATTTATGCTGCAAAATGAATGATGATTGATAAGCACTGAAAAACACGTCAAGGATCTTGTACTAATTTATACAGAGTATAACCTACACAAACATGAAAATATATGGTACTAGCACCATGTACACAAATGATGCAGAATAATGCACTAACAGCATTTCTTTTGTACTACTTCACATTATCCTAGCATGAAAATTTTAGTAAAACAAAACTTTAGAAGTAAACTCATTGCCCCCCTAATTGTGCCTCCCTACTTTACACAGTAGTGCATTTCTACTGAACCCCAAAAAAATGATTTCTGGTTTACACTTGAGTAAAAAGATTGAAAATCAAAATTATCTTGGACAACTGGAAGAAATGCTCTTCAAGGATATGGCATAATACAAAAGGATGAATGCAAAATTGTGCATGTAGGCATGAGTAAAGGACTGTGTAATTACATGCAACATGGGTTCAGCACAGAAAAAAATCCTAGAAGTTGAGTATGTGTCAAAAAACATTTTGGGACGTATAAACACAGTCAAATCTGCATGATATATGATGCAATCCTTTTGCTCCCTTCAGTGTTGGTAAGGCCTCTTTTGGTAGGCTATGCATTAACAGAGAAACTCCAGAAAGCAATGAGTATAAAAATCTAGAAAATGTGACCCCTGAGAAAGATCAAATGAAATGGGGTTGTTCAGATGGACAGAAATAGATTAAGAACATACTGTTAACTGACAATTAGTTGTCCTTTTATCAGCATAATTATAATAATTAGTTCACAATAGCTAAAGAACTTGCCAAATGTTTCTACAAGTGAGGAATATTCTCAAGCACAAAGAGGCTCACAAGGCACATGGCGTGGTTTTTTTTCAGAGATAGGTGGTAATAAAAGTAATATGAGAAATATTGTCTCAAATGTGGCAGAAATGTTAATTGTAATTTCTGTTATTTATCTTTCATTGTCCAAAATTGGAATGATAGCAGTAAAAATCTGAAGATGTGTGTTTATTATATACCTAATTCTGCAAATGAATTTTAGAGTTATAACAAAAATATGTGAGTGCCAAGAAGGAGAGGTAGACATCTGTGGTAGGTTCTTCCCTCACTTTCTTAAGGGATGCACTGTTAACTTTGTATAGCCTAAGGTAACCTTAACATTGAACTGAAGGCATTTTTTGTAGTCCTTCAAAGCAGATGTGAATAAAATTTAAGTTCATACAAATAAAAAATTCTATAAACATCTCTTTTTCTAATGAAGCCTTATTTTAAAGACCATAAAGAGCAGGACTGTAGCAAAGGACTGTTTTCAGACTTATGGTTTAATAAGAGATGGTGCAAAAGCGCAAGGAAAATGAACTTTGGTACAGAAAGCACATGCATCCTGATTTATACATAGGAGACCAACACTAATAACACTTATAAAGTCGGGCTTTATGGCTTATGTATCCATGAATTTAGTGTGCTCTTTCAATCTGCATTGTGTAGAGAAAGGAAAAAAAAACCTAAATAGTTTTCTCCTCTCTATAGGACAAATGATTTAGGAACAAGTATATTAAGCTGGCAGATTGTCTGGTGACCACAAACCTATCTGGAGAAGAAATAATTAAAGTAATATTTTCTTGAGGGTGTAATTTCTGCAGCTATTCTTTGACACCAATCTAAGCACCTACCAAATAAACTGAAATCAAAAGACTTAGGGGAATCAGCCAACCTCTGAGCATATTCATCTTTAAGCTTATTTTCTTTCTACTTCTCCTCAAATTTCAGTCCTATACAGCCAAAATGTTGTGGCAGATTTTAATTATACAGATTGTAACTAGAATTCCAGTCTGAACTTTTCCATATCAAGAGAGGATTATTTGGATTGCATCCCTCATTCCTTACCAACCTGTTCAGTATTAGCACAAGTATTGGTAGTTTTCAAATGACAGACAGCACTTGCAACTGTATTTAGTGCTTTCTTATGGAGGGATCTCTAATCATATCACTGTCTTTGATATGTCATATGTACTTTGCCTGAGGTGGAGATTTATGGGAATCACTTCACACAGGCTTTAGAAAAAAATATTTTCTCATTTAAAATACAACATCAATGAAATATAACCGATCTGCCCAGGACAAAATTAAAACCAAGTATTTCAGTCCTTGGAAGCTGAATGGATATGGCAAAATGAGCAGAGGTCTTGACCAAAGCACTGTAGTTAACCTCCATATTTTGCACAATATGCTGCATGGAACTTTGTTAGAAATTCAATGTTAGGTCAACAATAAAGTTCTCTTGACTTAAGTGGAGTCAGGATTTAATCCTGACTTTTATAATGGATCCAGAGAACTATTTTATTCCCAAACATCCAACTTCTGTTTGACTTTCAAGCTTTACTTGATTTTCTTCATAAGCCAAAGGAAAGAGCACAAAAACAAATCACTGAGAATAGCTGTTTCTTAGGCAGTTTTTTGTTAAAGGTTTGCAGGGAATTAACTGTAGCAAAAGATCATCCAAAATAAAGGAAAGAATAGAAGAAATAGCAATGACTCAAAGCTCCCAAAAGCAGTGACCTACCTTTAAAGAAGATTAAGTATGAGAAGTTTTTCAGAGACTAAACATATATCACAAAGATTCAAATTGTTCTCACGCATCCTATGTTGGTTCTTTCAGTTCTTACCCTCTAATGGAAATAGATTAAAAGGTTGATACTATGAACTGTGCAAGTCTGCTGAATGCCTATGGAGGACTGCCTTATATGAAAGCTTTGAACAAACACTGCATTCAAAGAATCCTGATACTTTACTTCAAGCCTAATTCTAGAAGCAATGGGGAAGAGGAGAAAGGTTAATTTTATTCAGACTCACACTTCCAATTCATTTCCAATGAGCTCCGACAGCCGGAGCAGATTCAGCTGCAGCACTCCACTCTCAACCACAGTGCTTGCACAGACATGGGCCCAACCTGCTTGATTCTGCATTTATACAAACAAACCAAAACTTGGCCTGCACACTTAGCTGCCTCCTCTGAAGTGTGTAAGATACCATTACAGACATAATAAAGGGTTTTTTTTTCCAGAATGTCCTTACAGCAGTATTACAGAAATACTTGCACTAAACATTCCCATAAAGGCATTGAGACCAAGAATAAGTGTTAAAACCACCCCACCATGGCCTTCACTAAACCATCAAAAATTCTGCCAAAAGCTCAGAAGAGATAAACAATGCCAATAGAACAACACAGAAAGGTCTTACCATTGCTAAACAGCAAAAAAATACTGGTTTTTCCACAGAATTGGAAGAGGAATGTTGTTAAATAATAATGGCACTTGATACAAATATCCTGCTGATAAAAATTTTAAATTTCAGTGAAGCAGAACAGCAACTATGTATGAAAACTATTTATGCTTTGGTTCCAAACCCAGTTCAGTGGGGACTAAGGTTGCTACAGTTTGGAGTTCAGCACATTTCAAAAATCTCAAAGCAGTTTCAGTTCCAACTGAAGAAAAATAATACATTAGTTTCGGATCCATATTTTAGTTCATTATGCCCATGACTGGTCAGACAGGACAGATCCAAAACCATAGCTGTTGCTCAGAGCACATGAATGGCACTGAAGTCACAAACTACGGACTCTGAAGATGTGCAGGACCAGAAAAAGATTGTTTTGCTCAACCCCTGCTCAGTCTGTTCTTGGAAAAAAGCCAGCAGAACCCCCTTGGAGATCACCACCATTTGTCTTGAAAGATATCTTGAGAAGTCTCATTTTTCACTTTCACACAGCAAAGCCTCTGGACTTCACAAAGCCGTGTTGCAGAGAGACATATTTGGAAAACTAGATGCAGAGTAAATTGTAAGGCATGAAACCTTGAACTTGGAGGAAATTTACTCTTGGAAAGCATCATTAAAATGCACAAGCAATACACTAGTCTCTAGCACACAAGCCCATGAGACAATCCCGTGAATGTGTTGTGTACTTAAGGACACTGGAGTGGTTTTGACCCAGTCCTCATTTTCCAGGAACACTATTTTGCCTAGGGATCACAGTCTGGCAAACATCTGCCAGGCACCTTAGCAAGTCCCAACCATCTGAATATATTTGGCATTCCCATGTGTTTGGGACAGCCCCAGCTTAAATACATTTTTTCAGGCAAGAATCTCAAATGCTTTGTAGCTATCAGTTCAGCCTCATGCTACCCTTAAAGTATACTGGGTACTTAAGAGAGTGAACTGCAGGCAGAAAAACACAACAGCACAGAAGTCCTCATCTGCCTGAGCCAGCAGAGCTGTGCATGCTGTCCTCTGTGACTGTGACATGGAAAGGAGACATTAGGAACTGGGTGGGACACCCTTGATGCTGCTCTAAATCCTGAACAAAACTGAACTTGTCCTAGGACAGGTCTGGAAGGAACAAAGCAAGCACACGAAGACACTGGTATCAACTTTGCTGGATTCTCTGCTTTCTGTTCTGAGCAAAGAAACTGCACGTAGTATTTAGTGAATATAAACTCCCGTTGTCCTCTCTGATGGTAACTATTGACAGTGGCTGCCTGCATTAAGTGTTTTTCTGTAAGTTTAATCCCAAGTTTGTCAATTGAAAGCATGCATGTTTATAAACTAAAAGTAGGAATTTTGTTGGTCACATGGGAACAGAAAGGTATTTCAATCCTCCAGAGCCTTTGCATTAATCAGTAAATGCACCTTCCTCCTGTCAGATACCTAAGGCCAAAATTTCATTATGTCAGTACTCTGATTCCAGCCTGTTTCTTGTGGAAATGAGGAATAAACTCAAGTATCTTAATATTCAACAGTGGCAAGAAGTCAAACATTCAAATTACCTCTTCAATAAAAACTGAAGAATGATCTATTTGGTTCTGTAAGCTTTAAAAAACACATAAATAAAAGCAGAATATAAATAATCAGAGGTGATTGATAGAGCATACAAGAGCTTTTTGTTCCAGTCAGTTTTTTCATGGCCAAAAAAAAATACAGATCCTGTCACTAACGGCTTTCGTCTTCAGCAGCACTGGGAACTGTAATTATCTTGTTGGTACTGCAACTCAGTAGTATTCTTATTTGCTCTGCAAGATTATGAACAAAATAAACCTTCAAAGGAAGTACCTTCTCTAATCATTTACAAAGACAAGTGCAACCAGACGCTTTGCACTTCATACAGCGCTCTAGTCACTGGTACTTTTTTCATTGCCACTATCCCCTCTTAGTGTAGTCTTGACTTCATGCTAAGGCAGAAAAAAATGTATCCCTGGCAGCAGTTTCAGTCTTCCTCTCACAGAAACTTTGTCATAACGAAGCCTCTTTTGACAGAGGTGCCATTAATTAACACAAGACTAAGTAGTGCAAGACTTAAATTTGCTTGCTATACATACCATTCAAACTCATTGTAGCACATACCTGTTACCACTTTCCAACAACAGTGGAAACATAACAGCAACAACAAAGAAGTGATGCCAAAATTCCTACCATTCCCAAGAGAAAGGTCCTGAAGAAGCTCTGATGCTTGCCAACTGTCTTTACTTTCCTCACAACAAAACAGGGTGTAAGGGTCTTCCCTCAAACTACTCTCAGGTGACCTTTCTGGACCGCTGCAAAACCACAGTTTGGGGTACCGGCTACTGTATAATGTACTGTCTATGTACACAGACACATACATATACACACATTCAGTGAATCTAGACACAGGCCTAGTTATGATATTACCTTTAAATACTCCTATTTGACAGTTACAAGACCAATATAGGAAATTAATGATTTTTTCCTAAACTCCCAGACTTGGTAAGGGATTTTATATACATAACCACTGTTATTGTAATTAACACTCAATTACATCAGCATGTAAGATATCTCAGTTAAGAAAGAGATTGCTTTATTTCAGGTACATATCAAACAAGTAATACAGGAACTTCCAACAGATTTCAGAGCAAGTGACTGATGAATGATGTAAAAAAAATAAGCTCATTCAACAGGGATGATAAACAAAACAGCTATGAAAGTTTAAAAAAAAAAAAACCAAAGTCTTAGCCTACTTTTCACCTGGCCAATATTACATGGAATAACAGCCAGACATAAGAGAAAGGTAGTGTTCAAGGAGAGATTTTAAAGTTTATTTTTTACAAGATTTTTAGAATTTTGATAAGTGTTCCAGCTTCTTCAGTGGAAGTCAGACAGACAAAAATGCAACATAATAATTTCTAATAATATACAGAGGGGAATAGGGAACAAATAGTAACTGATACTAAGGGAAAACATTATTGTATCTGGTGTGATGTGAATCAGGAAAATCTCACCACATCAATGGAAGGATTTTGAGAAAGTTTAGGAACAGATAAAAATACTACCCATCTGTCCAGCTGTGGTAGATCCCACTGCCTTGACACCGTTGTTCTGAAGGTTTTAAGGTGGTTTGTGAAACAAGCATTGGTCACTACTTGTGCTTCAGTTTATAGCAGTGTAAAAAAAAAGGTGACTTGCAACGTTCCCCTATAATCCATTCAGACAAACCACTGGTCTGCACTGCTGGCACACACAGGCATTTTGGAAGTGATCATTAAAAAATTGTTTTTACAAGATGATTAGGGGGTGCACAGCACAAAAAGAAAGTGACCTGAGAAAGTAACTTTTTGTTTTCCCCCCTCAAATGGTAGCACACATTGGTTTTCACAATTAGCATTTCAATGACTGAGGCATGCAATGCCTGGCACCAAGGAAACAGCATGCTGGCTGTGTGTCAGACCAATGGTACTCTGACAAAATGTATGTCTCAAAAGTGTGCTTGTTCATTAGACACAAGAATATCGAGATGTTAAGTCACATATCAAAAAATCATTGTGTAAACAGCTGTAAAGCAAGAGAACTTTTGCTTTTATATAAAAACCCAAGACTACATAGCAGGTCTTCTTTTAGCTCTCTTATGTTACTGTAAGTGGAGCCAGATTTAAGGGTGTGTGAAGTAAACAGCCATCTACCCTTGACAGTAAAGAAAATTTGGAAATGGTAAGAGTCCAAAATTCTCCATAAATACTTGTTTCCTGTTAAAACTGGGAAATTGACATATAGCTTAATGCAATTCACTTTGTGCTTTAACATTGATAGGGAAGTCAATTGCAAAAAAAAAAAATACCAAAACTTTTGCCTGGTGAAGTTGAAGCAAACAGGTGTGCAAGTTTGATTCCAATGTCAAAATGGTTTAAGAGTAGAGAAGATGTCTCTGAAAGATACTTGATTTTAAATCACTACGTAAAATGGCTAGATTCAATGTCTGCCAATGCTGAACTGAAATATACTGGCTTTATGATCACATATGCAGTGATGCGGAAGAAATCAGCTGGGAAAAAACTTAAGTGTCACCTAGCTCTCATGCTGGGGATCAGCACAGACATGAATTTCATTTTCTGGAAAGTATCCCTAGAGGTGAGCCCACTGTCATAAGTGTTTTGGAAACTACATATTTTAAGAAAATGTTAGGCATTATTGGTAGAATATAGGTTTTGATTTCATACAGTTCAAGTGTCTTATCATAGAGCTACATCTAACAACTCCAGGCAGAGAAAAGAAAAAGTTTTGCCAAAATACTAACATATGGTTCAAAAGAATTCGGAGTTAGCAGGTCAAAAGACTTCAATAATCCCTGCTCATTGTTGATTTTCATGGAAAAGTAGAATAAATAATGTCATGACTGATTTCTTTCTTTCAGTGAATACTCTCAGCTTTCCTTCCCACCCTGGTTCTTTATTGGCAATCAGGCATCCAGCTCCATTTGTCGGAAAGCAGCAGCCTTACATCCAGCTATCACCCTCAGTTTCTTCCTCTTACAATCTTTTGCAAACAAGGGACAAGAATAAAAGGCATAATAGAAGAAAGCAGG
>VYZV01028327.1:92153-106137 GCA_013401275.1 Pandion haliaetus | reverse complement strand
TGAAGTAGTGAGTAATCAGTATGAAGAAGTAATTCCTAACACGAAAGGAAATCAGAGCAACAAAACTTACAAAAGTGAAGTCTCACACACGGTATATAGAATGAAAGAAGAATTATGATGTAGTGATAGAACACAATTATAACAGTGCTATGAAAAGTTCAAAGAGCTACTCCTTTGGGTTGGTTTGTCGGGTTACAAAAAAAAAAACAAAAAAAGCGCTAGGAANATAGAGACTCAAACTTTTAAATACTCACCATACCACAATTTAAATTCTTATCAACTTTGCAGAATGTATGAGGAGGAGTTTCTCCTTTGCTGGTAACAATAACACAGATATCTGTCACTGCCAATGAATTTTGAGGTCGTACTAGAGGAGCTCTTCGGTATGTGATAAAGATCCGTTGAGAAGAAGCTGAACTGTTGTTAACATTAGCGCAACGACCATAAGGAGTAGCTTGAATCACCTCGCAGCCTGAAATGATGCGTTCCTTCCCTTCATATAGAACTCTGCAGACAGGAAGGAAACAAAGTATTATGCACATTCAAATATATATGAAGTTACTTGGACAAATTCACAGAAACCACCCATCCATTAGCACCCTATGTCATCAATGCAACATGCTAATATGCATTTTATATATTGTCGATTTGAGGCAAAGAAACTGTTCAGAAATTTTTTAATACTATAAGAAATCTCTGTGGGAACATATCATAGTTATGGAAAAATAAAATCAAGCCACACTGAAAAAGATTTAGTTATAGAATTAGTAGGAATGCTGCACTATCAATGATAATTAAATACAAAGGAAGCTTTAATTTGTTTGCATACATGATACCTGATAATTTCTTAGAAATATTTCCATCACTAAAATGTCTGGAAAGTCATTTCAAGCTTGCCTTTTTTTTCTTTTAAGGAATGTTATTGGAAAAGGACAACACAATACAGAAGTCTGCTTCCTAGGTGAATTTTTACAGGAAAAAAACCCCAAACCCAGTAATGATTTACATTCATAGTTTGAGTAACACTCCTTAATGGAAGCAGCAGGGAAAGACAAACTAATACCCCATTTCACAGAAAAGGAAGAAATAATAACTACAATTGGCTGTAAACCTAGAAAGCAGAGTATCTCTTACGTGGCCATACAGCAACATTCACATAGCCAGATCACTTGTAGATCACCACATTCCCAGCAAAAAAAAAAGATCCTTCACAGCTACACAGCAGTTCAATGAACTAAAACTTTACATTCTGATCTTTCCCAAACATAAAGCTAGTAGGAAGTAACTATGAGAAGAAATGTGGAAGGCAAACCATACATCACTGCCTATTTTTAATGCACACGTGCTATGATAGGGCAAGCTTTATCTTCCGTTCCATACCCAAATAAGCAATGGTTCCATTTGCTTAATTCTCTGCAACATGTACAGAATACTTGCCACCTTCAAATGAGTTTTCATCTTTACAATACATGGCAGGATTTAAGATTAAAACTTTGTATTTTGTGACTTGCAGCTTCCCACACTTAGTCCATCACAACTTTACTTTAAAATAAAACATAACCAGGCAGTATATCTTTTACTGTCCCAAAATACCCTTGGTTAAATGTTTGACAGACTACTAGTAAGTATGTATTCGTAAACTTCAAAAAGTAATGTGAATAATCTAGGAAAAAAAAAAAAAATCCAACTTTTTCCAGATCCAACAATTCTCAGAACTTTCAAAAAAATATATACCATTAAACTTCCCAAACTACTTAAACAATACTGTCCATCTTTAAACTGGAATATGCAAATATTACTGTTTATTCTGATTCCACAGAACAAATGCATATCTTGTCACAGTACTGAGGATATACATGAACTACAGTCAAAGAATACTTCAATAAAGCAAAGAAATCACATGAGTTGGGAGTATATTGCTGTAGCTAGCAGGCTGCTGTATAAATTTATTCAGCTAGTTCATGGAGGACAATATACTTGCCTTCAGTAATGGTTTCAGTTCTAAGGAGTGATCATCACACTTTTGCTACATTTAAAACAATGTGTAATCTCAGATTCAAAACCAGCCTAATACCTGTATTTCCAAGTTGCAACATTAGTTTTAATATACTACCTGCTAGTTCAAGACACATATAGAGAAAGTACATGCTATTCCAATTACTTCTAAACTAAATAATCTGCTGGAAGAACATGTATTTTGCTTTTTTTATTGGGTTACCTACTTCACGAAGTTGAAAGAAAAACAAAAAAAGCCAAACACAAAACCAACAACTACAATGACAGCAGGTCTCAGGCCACCTTCATTATGCATAAAAAGTTTACATGAACCTTCACATCACTGCCTTACATTAATCAGAAGAGAATATTAACAGAGCAGTCTCCAATGGAACTTTCAGTTCAGTTTTACTTCAATTTCATGTATTTTAAATAAAATCCAAGAATATAAAGCTATTCCAGAAACATTTGTCAGCTGACAGCTTTTGAGAAGGAAAACCATATTAATCAGACAATTCCAGCAGTTCAGTTTAATAGGTCTACAATGATTCTCAGAAAGATACTTAAAGACTGAACAATTCCTCAGTTGTGCAAATACTTCTAAGAGGTAAGGGGCTGACCAGTACTCAAGACTGTAACAGTGGGGTCACCTCCCATCAAAAGCAAAAAGAAAATGGAAGCAACTCTCACCCCTTTATATATGTAACAGCAGAAATATTATTAAAACCACACCATTTCCTGACCTCATGCATAGTACTGAATTTAAGAAAACAAGCAAACAGAAGAAAACCACCACCCATGGATCACTCGCATTAAACAATATTTTTAATGATTCAGACAAAAACATTCAGCAGTGATGCATGAAATATTTAACATGATACCCTGTATATACAAAGTCCTCCCTGAGAGAGTAAGTTTACTCCTACTTATTCCAATTTCCAGTGTCTGCCTTCAATTATTAGCACTGATCAGGGTTAGACTTGTTTCCTGCTTCTGTGACCTTATACTTTGGCCTGGATCCTAAGTATACCTTATTTGCTACATTATACTATCAACTTTAATAAAGTTTCATTTCAAGCAAAATGTAACCTACAGCTTCCTCTAGATGTTAGGTCCTGCCTTCGTAAGAAAAGCAAAAAAATCTTACTTATCTATTCGTAAGGCTGTTTCACATTGTACATAGAAGTTCTCTCACGACCAGTTTTACTGATTCAAAGGTATACTTCAATACATCAGTTAACAGAGGTTAGAAAAGATAAATACTACCTTCTTGCAGCTGTTGAGTTAAAAACCTTAAACCACCAAAAACTCTGCTTCTGGAAAACGATTCAAAATAGGCGGACTGTTGCAAATTGCATTGTGTGGGGCTGCTCTCCAGCTTGACTCCTCCTCTAGGTCCAACCACATTTCTGCCTCTCAGAGTCCTTATGCAAAATAACTCTTCACAATAACTCTTCCTGTCTCATTTAAGAGAAGGCAGTATGCAAGTATTGAATAATAAAAGAACTAAAATAAATATATTAGGCAGTAGGAAGGTCAGAGGAGAAGCGTTGGGTGAAGAAGAGGGAGAAGATTGACTTACCTTTTATTTCTACTGCACCACTAGTCTAAACATACAAGTGATTAGTTTCATCATTATTATCCTAAGCTGTTCCAAACATCCAGCTGCAGTTGTCACACTAGTGGGATATAAAGAACAATGGAAGATGCTGGCTGTTACAAACATCTTCCAGTTTCTATTATGTTTCTTCAAGTTTGAGTTCACTTTCATTTTTTAAATACATCTCTAGTAAAGAAAAACATTTGTTCAATTGATACTCTTGCAGGCAGGTAGAATGAAATGGGTCCTTGGCACAGAATCACTAACCAAATTAAAGCTTCCCACACTAGTTTAAGAAAAACCCCAAACAGTATTTCTTTACTTACAGAATGCAAGTTACCTTTCCATTACTCAGTAATACAAGAACCTCTGCTTCAGACAAAAAGTCTGATATTCTTTCTTTGATCCTTTCTACAGTAAGTGTTACAAATTACCACTTACACTTAAAAAGCATTTTTCTGTCATGTTTTCTTCCATTTAAAAAAGAAGTGCTGGAGCTCTCCCATATTCCTAACTCAAGTGTAAAACAAAGAGAGGTGAGATCTTGTTTAAAAGTCTCGCTGCACCTAAACCAAAACAAATCTTAAGTCTCGTTTCTTGTCTACTTCTGGAACGTCATCAAAAATACTGGTTAGGAAAGCAACAGAATGACTAGTAGCTGAATTATTTATAGAAATATAAGCTTAAGATACTAAATTTTACAGCTGTATGGAGGACAGGACCTTAGAGGTCTCTTGTCCTAGGATCAAACCTTTATTCTTCCAACTGAAAACAGCCACAGCAAATGCAACATCCAGAGGCAGGGCACGTGGCCTAACTATATGCAAGTAAACACCTGCAGCAGGAAGTCACTCCAGCAGCTTACAGAAACTTCAGCTTAAGAATCAGTGGAAGAATAGGAAGGAAAGAGAATGGAGTGCACTGAAATACAGAACACAAGGAAGATGGCAGAGAATCAATAGAGCATACCCCTATCTCCCCCTTCCTCCAAACAGCATTTGTTTAATTAGCTTCCCTAAAAATAGCCCTGAAGGAAATAGACACACACACACATATATCTAACAAGAATCATCTGAATGCTTTTACTAAAAGATACCTCAACTTTTTAAATATATATATTTATATATATATATATAAAACTACCTTGACACCAGACTATGTATTTGTCCCTTTCAAGGGATATACTCTAAGTCCACTCAGCAAGTCAGCTGACTTAATGGATATTTAAGGCTCAAAGATAAAATATTCTTTCACACTTATTTCATTAATTAAAAGAGTAGAGAACAGCATAAATTAGCCTTCAGACTGTACATACATCTCGTGCCCAAACTCCACTTTCATTTGAACACAGTGAAATGAAATTTAAAAAACAAAAACAAACAAAAGCTTGCTCTAACTATCTCTTGCACATAGCTGCAGAACAGCAGGAATGGCAGGGGGAAAATTTTCATATGCATCATTGCTCAGAGAGAAAAGCCTGCCATGATTTGTTAGGTGTAACACCCTAACTAGATCTGTGTAAAAAAAAAATATAGAATAAATGCTACTTGCCAAACACAACAGTTTTCCACCAATAGTTTTAAAAATTGTCGCTGTTAGAGAAGCCCTTAGTCAGCCAACTATTTGCCTATTTTGCTTATCAGGTATTCCCTATGAAATCTACCCAAGCATTCAAGCTCCTGATGTTGTGGGAGACATAAAAACAAACATGTGCTAGCAGTCGCTTGCATAAAGGCACAGACTGAAGACCAATGGTTTAAGAATCCCTTTGAGGAATCACTCCCTCTAAAAATTCTTCCTTCTGCTAAAACTTACTGAAGTTTGACATATCATTCAAAGAATAACGTCATACTGAATTCTACACAGCCAAATTCCTTTGTAACAGTTATCTCATCTCACAGTGTCAGTCACACACATGGGAAAAGACTATTTTAAAAAATCAGTTTCACTGAAGATTAGAACACTGTTTAGATGATCGAGATGAACTGAAATTAAAACGTACCAGGTTAATTATACAACTTGAATTATAATCCTTACAGCAGAGATCTTAGTAATGAAATTAGTTACATTGCAAGATTTCACTGCTTTGGGTTTGTGTGGTGGGGTTTTGGTAGTGGGGGAGGGGCTGCAGGCGTGGTTCCTGTGAGAAGCTGCTAGAAACTTCCCCAGCTCCAAGATGGACCTGCCTCTGGCTCAGGCCAAGCCCATCAGCGACGGTGGTAGCACCTCTGGGAGAACAGATTTAAGAAGGGAAACCGGCAGTGAGTGGGGGGATTGGAATGTGAGAGGAAACCCTTTGCAGATACCGAGGTCAGTAAAGGAGGGGGAAGAGGGGTGCCTGAGGAGGCTGATGGCCCTGCAGCCCGTGGTGAGAGGGCAGGCCGTCCCCCTGCAGCCCATGGGGGTGACCAGGAGAGCGGAGGCCCTCCAAGATGGCCGTGACTCCATGCTCCACTCGCTGGAGCAGTGTGTGACTGAAGATCGGCCCGCAGAAAGGACCCACGCCAGGGAAGTTCAGGAAGAACCGAAGCCCGCGGAAGGGACCGACGCCAGGGAAGTTTGTGAGGAACTGCAGCCCATGGAGAGGACCCACGTTGGAGAAGTTCATGGAGGACTGTCTCCTGTGGGAGGGCCCCCATGCTGGAGCAGGGGAAGAGTGAGGAGTCCTGCCCCTGAAGAGGAAGAAGTGGCAGAGACAATGTGTGATGGACTGACTGCAACCCCCATCCCCTGTCCCCCTGCGCTGCTGCAGGGAGGAGGTAGAGAAAATCAGGAGTGGAGCTGAGCCGCTAATGAAGGAGGGGTGGGGAGAAGGTATTTTAAGATGTGGTTTTACTTCTTATTTTCCTGGTTTGATCTGATTGGTAGTAAATTAAGTGACTTTGTTTCTTCCCCAAGTTGAGTCTCTTTTCTGCCCATGACCGTAACTGGTGAGTGATCCCTCCCTGCCCTTGTGTCAACCCATGAGCTTTTCGTTATTTCTGATCCTCCCCATCCCACCCGGAGTGGGAGGAGTGAGCGAGTGGCCTCCTGGTGCTTTGCTGCCAGCTGGACTTAAACCGTGACACACTATGTTTCCTCCTGACTGGACTCTACTTGTCAGTTGGCACTCAAACTGTAGGTCAAAAGCAGGCTATGGGGGCATTGTGCCTGATGTGCTTAAACTTACAAATGAAATTAACTAAACTTATTATAGGTCACATACAGATGCATGTTTTTTTCTTTTTTACTTTATACTATTTATTTAATAACTAAATAGGGAAAAACACACACATTCCTTATTTTGCCATTGCTAACAGTTTCCCCCTACCCATGCTCCATTTTGTCTTTCTCATTACAACCCCAGTAACGCTACAATGTCCTTATCCAAACCACAGAAGTAAAGTGCTATATAGAGCAATTTAGGCAATACTGTAGTGCACCATGAGTTATTACAGATTCAGCATTACCTCAGTATGCTAGTAGAACAGACTATAAAATTCACCACCTCAAGATCTTGCGGGATTTTGTGATCTTGGTCGTGAATACTAACATTAAACTCAGTATCCTGTAAGTAACAAAATCAGTTCAGACCTTCTCTGCTAGGTTGCCCACTGCATTTATGAAGCATTGAACTTATAGTCAATGCTTTATCTAAGGTTTTCAAACATGGTACTAATAACTGTTTTGCCTCTGACATCAAAAAGCATGGGTTTTGAAATACAAGCATGATTAGAGATACCAAGAGACTACATAATCCAGTGTTTGCAGCCAATCATGTCAGAACTTGTAAGCAACCTCACAAATACTGGGATCTGATAGTCAGGTAGGCTACAAGATCCTAGGTAAGTGGATAATTTTAAGATCTTTGTTTCAGTGTCCTACCATTTTTAAGTGGTATCTTTTACCTTAAGCATTGCAGTGAATTCCACAAATAGACAGTTTTTGTATTCTGAAATCATCACTTTCAGAGTAAGCAAGTTATATTTTTGGATTTGCACTATACCATTTCTGTATATTAATTTTATACTATTATCTCATCATTCATAAAACTGCAGCAGAGAACTTCCATTTCTCATATTTGATTTGCTCCATCTCTATATATATCATATATTTTTAAGTAAAACATTATGATTAATTTTAAAAAGACAAGTTCACTGAAGACTGACACTTTTTTCAACTTATTTCAGGAAAAAAATACTATACAGACACACACAATAAGCAATATAGATTCAAAGACAGTATGTTTTTAAAAGTTTTCTCACATATGTTTTCATCATCATCTATGAAGAATAAGATTTGATCATTATTGAAGGAGAAACTGAACTGTCATAGAAATCTCACCCGATGTCAGTAAGAGGTGGTTTGTCCCGGCCTCTCTTGTAGCAAAGAAAAAGTTCAGGACTCTTTAGACTTCCATAGTTTAAGTTGGCTTGAAGGGCTGTAGGGGTGGCTTCAACACAGGTGTATCCCTCTGGGACAGTTTCACCAGCTGATTTAATTATCACAGCAATATCAGTAATTGGAGCCTTTGGACCAGTTGACTTAGTTTCATGTCGGCTTATTTCTTGGTCCAGGGGGGTTGCAGTATCTGTATCAGTGAGCCCTGCCACTACAAAATAGTCAGCCACTCGTGGACCTTTGTCTTCTATCATGGTTATGTCAGTACTTCCTGGGGAAAATAAAGAGAGAGAAATCAAATACTCTGCTTTCAAGCTAAACCCCTTCCCTCAACAAGTATGAGGATTTAAAACCTTTAACGACATTTTTGCAGATAAAAAATTCCCTATATAGAGATTTCATGAAAATTCTAGGGAAACTCCAAAACAAACTTTGATTTCTGCTGCTCAAAAAGGTAGTATTGTCAGTAACTGGATTTCAGTTCTAGCATTGTAACAGTCACATTTTAGCACAAGGAAGTTTAAGTGAGAAATAAGAAGAACTCAAAGCTCCTAACACAGCAGCTACACAGAAAATTGCTTGGCATTAGCTATCAGACCACTGAAGCTCTTCACAGGCTATAAATTAATACACTAAAAGCATCTGTATTTTTCTGCCATTGCTTAGTGAGCAATTTGACTGCAGAATTGTGCTGCTTTTTTTCTTTTTTTTTTTTTCAGGGAGAGAACAATTCGAAGTATAGGCTCACTAGTTTATCTTCTGCACATTTCATCCATTTTGTTTCATAATCAAGACCTAACAGTGCAGTCTTGAGACATTCGGCTGGCAACTGTAACATCTGGAAGTCGTTTACAAAAATCACACATCCAAACCCACATTTCATCAGCTGATCAGGCAGTACACATCACTGCTTAGCTGCACATTCCAGATCTGGAAAGAGTTGATCTTCCAACACCAGCGATGTTCACTAAGCATATGATTTTAAAGCCGTGAAACCCAAGTTTCTATTAAGAACAAAACTAGCTGACAGACTATGCTTGAGTATCACAAGTACAACTTCAAGTATGTGATCTCCTGAAATACCAATCTTTTAAAAAGTTGAGTGATGTTTAAACATTAGTTGCCAAGCACTAAACCTGAATACTGTTATACCGATTCAGGGAGCTAGGGACCACCTTCTTTTAGATCCCTGTGTTTCCATCACCAGATTTCTGGGGATCCCATTTAGAAAGCTAACCAAGAATGTGTGAAATGTATTCATCTGATTCGTGTCAATATAAAACAATGCTAGGGCCGCATGGTGAAATGTGACCCTCTCTGTGGTCTTTCTGCTTGTTCTTGTATAGCCGCAGGCCTAAGGGATGATAAGCATGTAGTTGGTGAGGGATAACCCTCTCTGTGTATATAGCCAGGTAATTCCCTGTCATTGTGTGAGGACAATGGGGCTTTCGTATTGTGATGGAGCAAATGTTGCCTGAAAGTCGCAGGAGAAGGGATAATGGCTATAGTTTACCAAATAAGGGAATAACTCTACACGAATGAAGAAGGGGACATTCCCCCTTGAGAAGATTGGCCGAACCAGCCCAGCAACAACCCTGCACGAATGGGGAAGCGGGACAAGGTGGGGACTTACGAGAGGAGGGAAACACGGACTGTATAAAAGGAATGAAGCTGTAACTGGAGGCGTGCACCTTGGTGGAGCAGAGACTCCCGGTGCACCCAGCGCTGTTTGCTTGCCTCTATTCATTTAATAAATTGCAAATTTCAATTGGAATTCCGTTTTGGACTAAATCATTTTTCACAAATGGCAGTCTGGTTTCCATCTTTGAAAACAAGACTGTTACAATTGCCAAGGTCCCACCTACCAAGGAGTGGTGATCCATGGGTATCACCAAATAGTAAGTGCACCAAAATTGGAAAGTTTCTTGCATTTAGAATGTCCTAGTCTGATAACTGCAGAAACACTGGCCTCTGCTAACAGAAGTGTGGTTTGGCAGAGTCAGTATAATCCCATTCCCTGCAACCTGGTTTCTCCTCCTGTTCTTATTCTGCTCTTTCTTACTGAAATTATACTGAAACGGTATTTTCCAGCCTCACACTTCACAAAGACTTCTAAAAATTGTCATCAAAAGTGTTCTGAATACTCAGCTGAAGGAAAAAAAGTTATTCATCCTGCATGCTTCCTAAGAAATCTTAGCATATCATTATGCAATTTAGGCGCCAACCACTATATTGCAAGGTACTGTAGCATGAGATAAAAGTAGGGAGGGGGAGGGAAATAACTTCATGCAAATTTGTAGTACTACTACACTCCAACTAACTCAATTTTTTTGTTTTCTAACACTGAAATGACAACTTTTCAAATCCTTTCAAACCTAAAAGGGTGCCTATACCCTTTAAAAGACTCTTCTCTTCTGCAATATTTTTCCACAATGCTTTTCACAACATCATTTCAGCGTTCTCTAAACACTTTCTCTAAACACTTTGGCTAACAGCTCTTGCAGGGCAATCCATAAACAGAGATCCTGGGAGGAGACAGAGGAGTTTTTGGTTACCCTGAAAAGGGAAAAGCTATGGGAGTGCTACTCACATGACTGAGCTTTCAAGCCTAAAATATATGGATGCCATACGAACAGGAACAATAAAAGGGTTATTCAATTTGTCAGGTGTTCGCTGCCCAGGTCTCCTGAAGAGTAAGAAAATTACTCCAAAGCCATAGCTACTTGTGATGCTTCTGAATCACTTTCAGCTACAGAACTTGCAGCAGTTTACCCTTTTTACTGTCATAAACAACATGAAATTAGTGATAAAGCCCTTTACAGGTAAGCAAGTCAGCATGAAATGCAGGCATAATGGCTTCAACTTAACCTCATACAGATTGGTGCTTCCATTAAAAGGTCCCTCCTCATACTGCCACTGCTAGTTCCCACCTTCACTTTTGTCCAGAACTATAGTTTGTGCAACCATGTAATGAACTAGAACAAGGAATTGCTCTGGCTGAACACTAACCTCGCACACACTGTTGAGTGTTCAGCCAGAGCAGTTCTCCAATGATTCACTGTGTCAGCATAAAAGCAGCAGCAGTATGCCCCTTTCAGCAGCAGTACTGACTTGCACTGGATTAATCATAAAATTAAGTCTAAGATGTTTCAGTTTGCCTCGTAGATGCTTGGACTTGTTCACAGAATTATAAAAATAAATAAATAATACATACATACATAAACAAACAAACAAATAAACAAACCAACTTCTCCTGCTCCCCTTAAAAGAAAGGAAAGTCCTGAGCCAGAATATTGTGTAATCTGGAAAGTACTGTTTGCACTTGACATATGTGAAACCAAATTACTGGAACAAGCTGCTGAAAATAGCAAAATGGTTGGCATCTTATAAATGTGTTTTTTTTTTAAAAAAGCAAAACCTTCGTTAAATGGTCCAGCCTTTTATTACCTGCTTCATGTTCACACAGCTCAATATCATGTTCTCTCAATGCAAATAAAAATCATTGCCCACATTTAGTTTTAGCATACAGAGCAGGAAATAAAACCGTAACAATAACAGCATACAGTAACAGTAACAGCATACAATGTCAAAAACCTCACAACAGTTTGTACTTTTAATCACAGCTGTAGTTCCTGGAATTCTACTAATGTTATCCTTGAATGTGTTTTAAAGTGAAAATTTAGGTTTCCTGAGTAAACGGAGGGAGAAAAAAATTTAAAAGGACCTGAAAACTTAAATAGTAAGATTTTGAAGGTTAGAATACAAATGAAGAGAATCCATTCCCAAATTTTTACAAGTGGGGATCAAAAAAACTGTAGCAATTGGTTGCTAAGGAGCATACACTTACATCTATGATTTTATATTTTTCTCTTAGCCATGGCTATGTTTTACTTCACAGAAACCCTGTAATATGTGGCAGGCAAAAGTCAGTCTCATCAGACAATTCAGCTGAGAAACTTGGCACACAAGCCTCCTATGTCAGCACAACATTTAGCGAGTTTTTCAAAACGTTCCAAGCCTCTCAAAACAGTTCCCTTCCTTTTCCACAAGGATAAGAGAAGTAAGGTTTCAACTAAGCACTACAACTCAGCTCTTGAAGAATTTATTCTCCAATTTCAGAAAGATTTAAAGCAACAGGATCTCTCAAAAGAGACCTTAAAGTAATAGCTCTTAATTAAGCCATGGTTATCTTCTTTAATCGAATAGCTTTATAAATATAAATAGACACTGAACTATAAATTTGCAGATAGACACCAAAAAATATAGAAACAGCAGTATTCAGTCAGTCCAAGGATACTTCGCCTTCTGAACTCCAGGAAAAAATAAATGTATGATTTGTAGAGGAACAAGATGAATCCACTGCTATTTCCCACTATTTTTGTGATACTTTGCACAAGAGTAAGTATGCACACTGCTGCTCTTAATATACAAGGGAACAAACATTCTTCTAAGAGACCTTCTGTCGTAAGTTTTATGACAGCAACTTTTCCCCACCATAATTTCAAGAGACACCGTTCTCTGTCAGTTTTCTATGAGTATGTTTCTGTATATCACAAGACTAATAGGAAAACTCAACATTGGGATTTTTATTGTAACACCCCATTCCCTTGCAGGACAAAACACAAATACAAAAGAAATTCGAAAAAATAAAAACTGTTACCTTGGGGTTGGATGATGAAAATGCAGGATATATTGAAAAAAAACCAACATGCAAGTCTCATAAAAGATCTTCTATTTAAAGTCTACAAAGATACTTCAGTTACAGTCAAACTGAAAAGAAAAATTGGGAATTCCGTTTTAAGAACAAGAGCAATACTATTTGAGGAATTACAAACCTCCAAGTCCATATAGATCCATAAGGGCTATGGAAGTATTACTTAAGTGAAGTTAGTTTTCCAATTCATTCATAGGCCACAATAGGAAAGTCTGCTAGGAGCAGTTTAGGACTAAAATTATCTTTTAAATAAAAGAAAAAAAAAAGTCTTCAGAATAAAAGATGTACTTTTAACATCCCCATGCTTTTCCCACTGGAAGTAATTAGCTTTGTAGATGAAAAACAAAACCAGCCTGCACAGACAACACTTAAACTTACTTAGTCTAAGTCAAGAGATCCATTTAGCAAAAATATGCCGGAGCAAAAAAATAAATTCTTTTCACTGCTAAATGCCAGAAATATGGGAAAGTATTCTCCTCTCCCACAGTCCATTTAAGGTTGACCTCTCTAAAAAGACAACAGCCTTTCTCACAACCAAAATGTAATTTTACAATTCTTCCATAATGTTCTGTCAAAAATATAGCAACTCAACTATTAGATTCCTATAGGCCATAGCCCTTTCTTAAGGAGAGATTTCACAATGAAATTGCCTTGGGGAAAAGGTTTCCACTCTAAAGATCACTTGTATGAATTTTGAATAATTATTGAAAAAAATACGTTACTAGAAATCACTTCAGTTTATTGGCTGCTGTCTAAAACACCAGTTAGATTTTTCTTTCAATATAGCTAGACTGCTATTTCCTCTATTTACAGTTAGCTGAACCACAACAAAGTTACTCTTGCAAAGATATAAAAATTTGTGAGCAAGTTACAAACAGCCACAATTAAGTAAAGATGACAATGTAAATAAGTATTGTATTTATATTTTATTTCATAGCTATGTTGCTCTTATTACAGTTATAAGCTTTTATATTCCAAAACGGCAATCACTAAAGTTCTCAGTCTTCATTTACAGAGGTTGCCACAGCTGAGAACTCCTATTCTTTATATCTAAAGAAGCTTTCTTCTGCATTACCTGCAAAACACAGAAAAAGAAGACTTCCCTGACATATTTATTTGTGGAAGTCTGCTTCAGCTACCTGCCATACTCTGAGTAATAGCAAATATTTATGTTAACATTGTGTTATGGGTTTGTGTGGCGCGGTTTTCCTTGGTGGCAGGGGAGGGGGGCTGCAGAGGCGGCCCCTTTAAGAAGTTGCTGGAACAATTCACTGCCCCAAAATGTCGGACCCGCC
>VYZV01028327.1:79586-91805 GCA_013401275.1 Pandion haliaetus | reverse complement strand
GGAGCAGGGAACGAGTGAGGAATCTTCCCCCTGAGGAAAGGAGCGGCAGAGACGATGTGTGGCGAGCTGACTCAACCCCCATCCCCTGTTCCCCTGCGCCGCCGGGGGGAGGAGGTAGAAAGCACCGGGAACGGAGCTGAGCCGGGAAGGCGGGAGGGGTGGGGGGAGGTTGTGCTGATGTTTAGTTTCCCTTCCTAATACCCTTGTGTTTTGTTTCTGTTTTGATTTGTAGTAAATTAAATTGATTTTGGTTTTTTTTTCCCAAGTTGAGCCTGTCTTTTGCCTGTGACCATAAGTGGGGAGTGATCCCTCCCAGTCCTTGTCTCAACCCACAAGCCTGCCTTTGTATTTTCTCCTCATCCCAACGTGGCCAGGCGAGGGGGTGGGGGGTGAGTGAGCGGCTTCGTGGTGCTTTGTTACCGACTGAGCTGACCTGAAACCACGACACATTGTTAGACCCAAAACTCTTTTCCCAAGACTCCTCCATTTAAATTCTTAATAACATCATTTGCTTTACCACTGCACTCGCTGTTTGTAGTCAAATAACATTTGCTTAGAATTCTTCACAATGTAAGTACGGTGAGCACTACTTTTTTTCTCAAGGGTGGAATTACGGGAAAGTGCTTGTCTACTCATCTAAAGTAAACACACAGATGCAGCAGAAAGGAATACTAGCAAAATTAGTACCCTAAAATCTTAATATCCTAGGAATTTTCATTTATTTTCTAATACTATTAAATGTTAGAAAGTTGCTATGAGAAAGCATGCATGGTGTGCAATTGTTTTTTATCTTTTTAGAAAGTCAGAGAGTATAACTTCAGCCTTTCATTTCAGTGTTTTAGTTGAAGACAGTATTCATTGAAAGAAAAATCTGCTCTGAAGATAGTATCTGAGATGCAAGATCCATTAACCTTGTCAAATATTTAGGCCACCTCCTTCATTTCTGAAAAACGGTCTTGGAAAGGACGCTAGGAAGGTGATCTGGCAGGCAGCTTGTATAGTCTTAAAAGTTTTCAAGTGTTTCAGAACACATTTTAAACACACTTTGGGCATCAGCATAACTAATGTGCCAAATACTGTTGTGCAGAGCAGATACAGCACCAACTCAAGACACCGCAAGCAACATAGTCATTTAAGTCTAACACGCTATTCCAACTATGGTCCCCTTTCTGGCCTATCAACAGAACTTTTGCAGCCATCTTTTTTTCAGGACCAAACTGCCATTATTACACAACACTGTCCCAATACAAGGTGCACCTACCATCTTGAATCAAAGAAACTGGGGCATTTCTGAACCAACCTCTAAGGCACAGTTTAGACCTGCTCAAAAAACAGTAGTAGAGAAAATAAAACATTGTCCTCCACTTCCCAGGAACTTTCATCTTAGTAGAGACAAGAGACCATTTTCACAGAAGAGCTTTTAATTAAAGTCTTTCACTCCTAAAAAATCATGGCATAATTTATGCTATCTCCCTTTGAACCTGTGATAAAATTATGCAAGTCTAGAATTCTAAGTACAGGTCTGTCCTAATCCTAAAAATATGCCAAGTGTTGAATTATCCTCTAAAATTAGATTGCAAAGCCAGCATAAGCCTAGAAACAAAAGGCACAGGTAAATGCAGTTTTTCACAAGGCGATTTTAAGAAAACTAAACACAAGCTTTATGAAACTGCATACAGCAGCAACCAAGGAAAAGGGTTTGTCACAAACGCCAGTCTGGTAACTTACATACAAAGGCCATACTTACACCTGACACTACTAAGGAGAAGGTATTCTTGGAAACCTGTGTGTACATGCTGACTCCAGAGGAAGAATAACCACCCATAGAGTGGGTTCAGAGGTAGTTGTTTTTAAGGCTTATGTGCAGGCAAATCTTTGAGTAATTGCTTGTTCGTTTCAACTTATGGAAAGAAGTGACACAAATACTGGTATCTCAATGCACACACAGAATGAAATAAATTCATGTCAAGAGTGCGTGTGGACATCAAAGGTTTTTTCAGTTCACTCCTAACCGGAGTGCTGGTCTTACCTCTTCTCAAAAAAATCAGCATAAAGCTCAGGAGACCAACTAGCATAACTTTACCCGGAACAATCAAGTTGGCCTTAAAAGCATCTTCTTTCCTCATCACTGAGCACTCTACTACCTGCAAAGAAAACTCACTACATACTATACACAAATTGAATGTAGAAAGTTCTTCTCAAGTTTCTTTTTTATGTAGCAAAAGGCTAAGAAATAGACTTGAACTTTGTAAATAAAAATCTCACTAGTTTCAAAATTCTGCTCTAAGCAAGTGTCCATTAGAAAGAAATGAAATCAGATCAGTGAAAGCCCAACACCAGAGAGATGGCAGCCAGTTTTACAGACAAAACACAACCTTCCTGCAACTGAAGAAACATACACTGCACTAAGTAGCAGTGAAATAACTGTATTGTCTTATACAATGCTCCCTTGAAAAAGCAGATGGCTTTTGAATAATACTTTATAAGAAAGACCAACTCTTTCTTACAATCAGTGACCTTTTCCTTCACTTCCCACATGAAGACTCAGAACTGAGATATTCTTGACCCTAAATAACAAATTAAGCTGTAAAGAGCCTTTTTAGCCTATTTTCAATATAATCATAGTCCAGAAATCTATTTAACTGAAAATACTGGTTAACTGATGGTCAAAGAATGGAAATTATAAAGGTATTTTTGCAAGTGATTAATGGCTAACACATGACTTTGCAATTTATTCAACTCACTTGCATCTTCTTCCAGATACTGACAGTGCCCAAAAACTACAATGTGTGGAAACTACTTACAAAGTACTCACTGTGTGGATGCCTACAGCAAACATACACAGATGACTGAAGAACTTAGACAAGATGGGATACTTTCCTCATAACTGAAAATACTTTTGTAACCAGACTGCATAGGGAATAAGTTTTATTCCAGACTGAGGAGTAACTTCAGCAGTGTATATGCGCTGTGGCTGAAACATCTACTTTGTAAACAGCCTGTACTGTTAAGATTTTTAAGCAAGTAGATGTTAAACACAACTCGGGACTTCTACACAAATGCTTAGTTTTGCAAGTGAATTATACTTGGCTATTGGCAGTAAAGGAGTTAAAAGAAAAATGTATATATGCATTCTGCTCTGAAATTTGTTCCTCAAATAAACTGGCCTAAAGATCAGAGAAGACACTGGATTTGCTAAACTAATTTAAATGACAAAGACTCTACTGGATGAATATGAGATAGTGTGTCAGGAGGTCATCTGCAACATTTGGAAAACTTACTGGCTACAGTCCAAGTAAGAGAGAAGCATTACTATGTTTTTCAACCACTGCACTAGGCAAAACTTCACAGACAACACAAGGACTACCACAGGCACCTCCATCCCCAATACAGAACTTATAAGCTATTTGACCAAGTCTTTATACATGCAACTTCTCTATTATTTCCAATGAACTAATGAGAAGAGAGAAAGGGTAGGCAAAGTTTGTCTACCTTTCTGAAAATTCAGAAAGAAACATTCCTTGCTGTGGTAGAGAAGGGAGAGATATGACTCTTTATTCACACAGACCATTCTTTTATCTTCTGCTGAAATTAAATAACATTATTAGTGAAAGGATGGGAAGAACAATTTGTTTCCCCTTTGTATAAAAGAATCTTCATTGATGCTTGTTAAATCTTAATTTTATACCACAGCAACCAGTGCAGAATGTCTTTCAATGAGTGACTTTGGAAATGTCCCCAATTCACATTAAAAGCATTACCTAACATGCATACATGCTAGATAGTTAAAATGTAACCATCAGGACAGCATACTTCTTGAGGTAAAGCAGCACCAGCCATTCCTTAAAACTGAAAATGGAAAGAAATTAAAACAAGATTTGTAAATGCCTTTAAAGACATGTTTGAAGAAGTTAAATCACTGACATACACAGCAAGGTTACAGCTAGGTTGCACTAAGCCTTCAGCTTGGCCCCCTTCTTTCTGCACACATTTCAACTACCAGAATCACAGAAGGGTTTGGGTCGGAAGAGACTTTTAAAGATCAGCTAGTCCAACCCCCCTGCCATGGGCAGGGACATCTTCCACTAAATCAGGTTGCTCAAAGCCCTGTCCCACCTGGCCTTGAACAGTTTCAGGGATGGGACATCCACAACTTCGCTGGGCAACCTGTCCCAGTGCCTCACCACCTTCATCATAATGTCTTCCTTATTTATGTCCAATCTAAACCTACCCTCTTTCAGTTTAAAACTGTTGCCCCTTACCCTGTCACTTCAGGCCTTGGTAAAAAATTCTTTACATAGTATTTTGCAACAGTGGTGAAGATAAAGTCATGCCAAAGTCAGCGTGAAGAAACTGATGACACTGATTAAAACAGACATTTTTTTGCAGAAACAGGTGATCTTAAATCAGAACGATAAAGCTTAGTCACTTGGGACAGGAGAAGGTAGAACCTGAAGGCCTGAACTTAACAAGTTTGACCAGCAGTGAGGATCTGGACACTTAAGAGTTTTGTCTCTAGGACTGTTTATAAAAACCAAATCTAAATACAAACGCTAAATGACTGAAACTACTATTGGATATAATGCTTAGTAGTAATACTATGAATACTGTTTTTTCAAACTTCACATTAATGGAAATGCATCAATAACAGTGCTTTCTTCGGCTTTTTTTTTTTTTTGAACTATTTCCTAGTTGTATTCCATACCAGTAGAAAGAACACAGTGAAGGTGGTTCTCAATGTTAATGGTATTCAATAAATCAGAATGATTGCTTTTGTTCTAATTGCCTCAAACTTTGGCTTTGTTTAACTGAATTTCAAGACATGGAAGCTAACACTTGAAGTTGCTTTGAAAAGCAGTGAGCAATGCAATCCATGCAATCATGGACTACACTTGGCAACTGAAACTTTAGACTGTTCTTTTTAAACACAAAATACAGATATGATTCCAGCACACATACATACCCACACAGGCTTAAATGTAAGCAGCATACACAAGTCACCAATGTTACCATTTAATAACCAGAACATACTGGAGTACACACACAGGGTTCCCAAAGAGCTTGCACTCCAGTTGCTTGTCCATTCCAGCATATCTTCACTATTAACTGCACACAGCAGTCTGCCTGTCTGCACCATAGTCACTTTTAAGCAAGCCCATTTCTACTCGTTAAGTGTGCAACTCCAGCTTATGCATTTCAGTTTGGTGCATGTGGGACAGCAGAAATCAGACCTTGCGTATGCATCACAGATGATTTAAAGTTACTACAGAATAGAACATTATAAACTAGAGCACTCAACAATGTTAAGAGTTCAGACGAACCAAGGAGGCTGTCAAACACTTAAGATGTGATTAGCAACACATAGGGAACTTATATGGACATGTCTGTATACAGTTCTACAAAGCACATTTTACTATGTGTGAGAATGTACTATAAATATGTCCACACACATATATATACACACACCACAACAAAAGATAACGTAAGGTAACATTACTTCAAGCATACCATTAGCACTGAACAAGATTAAAAAAGAAAAAAAAAGTAGTCCACAGATTATTAGTCACAGTCAGTCAGTCAGTAACAAGAGAAAAAGAATCCCTAGATGTGCTTTTAAAGACTTTCTTTTTTGGAATGCGTATCACATTGTCATAAATTATGAAATGAAGTAACGGTTACAGTCACTTGACTAAATCACACAAGGTTTAGAAAGACTAGTTGCAAAAATAACTTCACAGACATGCAGTGCCCACCTTCTACCTGTCTTAACACAACCAGCTGTGGAACAAGAATGGTTGGATGTCACCCATGCCTGGGTCTTAACATGCACCTATGCAAACACAGGGCCATTCCTTTATAGCAGTTTTCAAGCAAACATTTGAGAATGTGATGGTTGCACAACTGAAATAGGTCACAAGCTACAAGCTGGTTATCTCACAGAGGTCTGTAACATTGTGAAAAATAAAGACAAGGTGAAAGATAAAAGGCTTGCCAATTACACTTAATGAAGTATTCCTACAGGATGGCTTTTATCAGTTAATTGAACTTCATCCAGAAACCAAGTTGTATCAAGATCCAGTACTGCAAATAATCTAAACTGTTTTTTTCTGTCATATAGCTAAATTGTTGCAAATTTGCACCCACTCAAAGAAAAATATGTTGACTCTGTACCAGCTGTTTGTGTAGCAGATTCTTTTCTGACAGCATCCGAACACAAAAATCACACATAAAATGAACGTAATCAGCTTGGTGGGAAAGTTTCCTAAAGCCTTCCAAACAGATCAGGGCACTACAGTAGGAAATGAGCAGAAATATCGCATCAAATCACCTCAGGTAAGAAACTCCTACGGAAGCAAAGGCACCAAGCCTAGAAAAAAAATTTGATGAAACAGTTGCCTTTTTTTTTCCCCAGCTATACAAAAAACAGTTCTCAGAGCACCAAAGTTCTGCAGACTATGAATGTTTTGAGAAAAAAAAAAAAGACTTCTGCTTTGAGCTCTTGAAATGTCAAACACAGCTCTACAGTTAATGCTAAAAAACAAACTGTATTTTATAAATAAAAAAAAATCTCAACATCACACTAGCAGACATACTTAAAAACGAACAACCAAGGGCTAAAACATCACAGGTGGGAAATGAAAAGATCTTCTTCACAACTTTAACTATAACTTCTATGATGGCTACAGACATCCATAATTCTTTAAAACCTGACTAAGACAGATACTTGGTATCTCTCTTTGGGGATGTGTAACTGACATTTTCACGAGAGAGAGAGCCACTAATAAATACATCATTGATATAACGGGAAACACGTATCTGTATGCTTCTAACTTAGCGTTCCTTTTCAATTTCAAACTGTGGGCTTTGAAATGATGCAATAGTGTGCTTCATATGTGGGCGGTTGACCCAGGCTGGGCACCAGGTGCCCACCAAAGCCATTTTATCATTCCCCAACTCAGATGGACACAGGAGAGAAAATATAACAAAGGGCTCCCTGGTCAAGATAAGGACAGGGAGAGATCACTTAACCTATTACCATCACGTGCAAAAAAAGACTTGACTTGGGGAAAATGAACTTAATTTATTGCCAATCAACCAGAGTAGGGTAATGAGAAATAAAACCAGAGCTCAAAACACCTTCCCTCCACCCCTCCCTTCTTCACAGGCGCAGCTTCACTCCTGCATTCTCTACCTACCCCCACCTTAGCAGCGCAGGGGGATGGGGAATGGGGGTTACGATCAGTTCATCACATGTTGTTTCTGCTGCTTCACCCTCCTGAGGGGCAGGACTCATCACACTCATCCCCTGCTCCAGCGTGGGGTCCCTCCCATGGGAGACAGTCCTCCGTGAACTTCTCCAACATGGGTCCTTCCCACGGGCTGCAGTTCTTCATGAACTGCTCCAGCGTGGGTCCCTTCCATGGTGTGCAATCCTCCAGGCACAGACTGCTCCAGCGTGGGTCCCCCGTGGGGTCACAAGTCCTGCCAGAAAAACCTGCTCCGTGGGCTCCTCTCTCCACAGGTCTGCAGGTCCCGACAGGAGCCTGCTCCAGCGCGGGCTTTCCGCAGGGTCACAGCCTTCTTCGGACACAACCACCTGCTCTGGTGTGGGGTCCTCCACGGGCTGCAGGTGGATATCTGCTCCACCGTGGACCTCCATGGGCTGCAGGGGGACAGCCTGCCTCACTATGGTCTTCCCCATGGGCTGCAGGGGAATCTCTGCTTCGGTGCCCGGAGCACCTCCTCCCTGCCCTTCTTCACTGACCTTGGTGTCTGCAGGGTTGTTTCTCTTACATGTTCTCACCTCTCTCTCCGGCTGCCGTTTCTGAGCCCCACAACTTTTTTTTTTCCCTTCTCAAATATGTTATCACAGAGGTGCTACCGCTATCGCTGATGGCTCGGTCTTGGCCAGCGGCGGGTCTGTCTTAGAGCCGGCTGGTATTGGCTCTGTCAGAGAAAGGGGAAGCTTCTAGCAGCTTCTCATCAGAAGCCACCCCTGCAAACCCTCTCCCCCACTACCAAAAACCTTGCCACAGAAACCCAATACAATTATTATTCTCCATTACCCTGAATTTTCCTTGCATTTTCTATGTTTTCCTGTCATGTATGCAATTCCTTGGATTGCTGGAGCAAAAATTATCAAAGGAAGGGAGGAAACTAGTAACAAATTTAAAGCTTTATATTTAATAAATGGGAATTACTCAGAGAAGACACAAAAGCAAACTACTAACGATTTAAGATTCTGTCTTAGGAAGCAGAACTGTGCTTTAGGTCTGATTTTTTTTCTGATTGTCAGCAAAACCAGTTACCATTGCTAAAAAACAGTGGGGCGATGATGTTATGATATAAATGCTTGTATCAAACATAACAAATCTTTGAGAAGCTAAGTTTTATGACAGCAATCTGAACAGCTACTTATGAATTATAAATGACTGGAAATACCACTTGGTTAATGGGCCCTGTAATCCAGGATGCTCAGGAGTACGAAAATGCCCCTCAGAAAAATCTTAAGTTGAGGGAAAAAGAAAAAGAAAAAAAAGAACACCAACCCCCCCCACCCCTGACTCTAGACTATCCAGACTATCTCTGCCATATTCACCAGTTCAAGTTTTCCTATTGTACAGTAATTTCAAGTTGTTCGATGGTATAAAAATTGGAGCGGTTACAGACATCTGAGGCCAAAAAACAAACTCTGAAGTGACCTACAGAATCTAGAGGACAAGCAGCTGGAATCAATGAAGGCAAGTTTGGTACCAGTAAATTAAGTTCTATTGCCAAGGACAGAAAACAGAAATGGAAAAGATGTGAGATGGGAAGAATGATAATCAGCAAGTAGTCCAGCTACACTCATTTAGTAAGCCAGTTTAATCTTGTTTTATCAGTGTTGTACCCAAATTGTTCTTTCACAAAACAGAAGATGGCAACTACTACAGAGGCTGCAAACAAAATAGAGAAAATTAAATTATTAATAATAATAATAATAATAGTTCTCAGAGCAAGGGAAGTACTTTACAAAATGCACTTACTGCCCCAGTTGCAAGCTTTAAAAGTTAGCCATGCTCAGTATTATGTAATGAGTGAAACATCTGCAGCCCTGGAAACATTCTTTGTTAGAGAACTCTTTCTGTAATTGGAAACTCTGTTGGAACAAACCCAAATATAGTAGCCTGAAAAAAAAATAAAACAGTGAAGGAAAAGTCAAGAGACAATAGTCTAGTGGTTAAGTGCCTTCTGGGAGCCCAAATCTCCTAGAACAAACAGTTTTTTTGGTGCCGTTTCTTGGTTGAGGTGAGGCCTGACTGTTTTGGTTTTGAGAGGTCAAAGGAGAGAAGAAAAGATGTTATATTTCAAATCCACCTGAGAGGTTACTCGAAGTAAGCTGTAAGAGTTTGAGATATTCTCTTTCTTGTTGCTCTCCTTACAAAGCATTGAAATAGTTAAGTATTAGCATTGAAATTATTTTGCCAGAATCCCCAGTGACAGAGATTTGCCAGATCACACAATCATGCTTTGATTTAATTTTTCTTAGCTGCCTACAATACAATTGGCCATAGGCCACTTGAAATTGTCTCCTAAGGGCTCTACAAATCCAGAGTGGAAAACCCATTCACTGGTTTTGAGGAACATGACTTTACTCATTTTTAACTTTCAGAAAAAAAAAAATGCTACAGGAAGGCATCATTCTGCTCTGTAGGTCTCTCAATTGACAGCTTTATCACATCAAACACAGGCTACTTTATCGACACTTTCAGAGCCTCACAACCTATCCCCACCCCACTGAACACCTTTCCCAGCTAACAAGAGGATGACTCCCATTTCTGGTTGGCCTATGACACCAGCCTCATATCGTTCGGTTTCATGTCAGCATTTTCATTCCTTCTCCGCTGCTTTTCAAGCTTGGCAGGAGCTTATTAACACTTCAGAAGTCTGTCTTTTAATCCTCTTGCCAGTTCCTCATTAAGAAACTCTCTTTTGCCAAGATGGCTTAAAAAAGTCCAAGCCACACACTTGACATCAGTTAGAATATTCATGCTTTTGGTCTTATACTGCAGCACTGAGAATCTTACAGGAAGAACTGTCTTTTTGCTCTTTATGCTGCACCAGGCATACCACGATCTTGATTTGCTGCACATTTCTGCAGTGAGGGTTTGCCTTAGCACATATGCAGCAAATGCAGAAAGACTGTAGGCTAACCCATAAGGGCTCCAAGTAACCCCTCTACACCACTCACTTCACAGGTCTACTCACAATGAAGTTACCACAAATACAAATCATGTGTAATAAGCTTAGGCAGGAGTATGGTTCCTGAAAACGTACGCCCTCAATTTTCATGAGGGTTTTCTGCATTGTCAAATGTTTTAGCAAATCTTTCTGAAGACTAACTCTCTGCTTAGGATCTAAATCCTAGATAAAGGCTAATAGAGAAATGGATCATAGCAATCTAAGAAAGCGCAGTAACTGTCAACAATTGCCTCCCATGTCTCTTCTAATTTATTTTAAAGAATATTCACAAGAGGACCCATGCAACCACACTCCAGTCCAGTCACAACTCCAAAAGCCAGGACAAAATGGACCAAAGCCACCTAAAGAATAGCAAAGCTACTTCAAGAGTACAGAAATGGAAAAGCATTCACAAGTAAAAGTCATCAAGTGGACTGTGTATCTGCAAAAGCATACAGGTAAAGTGATTCAAACTCTTCATTATGACTACAATTCTTGCTCCAGAATAAACATAAAAATATTGCTTAAGTTTGTATTGACAAAGTTAATTTTTATCCACACACAAGAAAACTTTGTCATTCTGTGGAAATCTGACTTGTATTTTCTTGTTTCTTTTCTGTTAAAATTTTCAGTCAATTCTGAGACAACCAGCACGTCTGATTTTTACACAGAAACTCACAAAACAAGAAATCTTTCTTCCCTCTTGTTCTGGTTTGGCTGGGATTGAGTTAATTTTCTTCACAGTAGCTAGTATGGGGATATGTTTTGGATTTGTGCTGGCAACAGTGTTCATAATTCAGGGATGTTTTTGTTACTGCTGAGCAGTACTTACAGGGATTAAAGGCTGTCTTGCATCACAACCCAACAGTTTTCTCATTTTTACTCTTCTGATTCTCTCCCTATCCCACTGGGGGGAAGAGAGTAAGCAGCTGCGTGGGGCTCAGCTGCAGGCTTGGGTTAAGCCACAACCCCTCTGAATTATACAGTAAGTGTAAAGAAACTTACATTTCCGCCCTTGGTTATCAACCTGTGATTTCTGCTGTGCTCACTTATATTCCTGAATATATATATTCGGGAGAACTGAGTATCTGCATCCATCAAAGCACATATTTCAGTCTTCTGAATGTACATCAATTGTGAGATCATTACAATATTAAAATCATGTGTATTATATGAATTTCTGAAGAAAATAATCACAAAAGATAACATATTAGAAAGGTACTACTTACACAGACAAATGTATCAATACTTGCCTCAAACACTAAAAAAACTGTCAAAGGATAGCAAGCCTGAGATTGTCTGTCATGAAGCCTTATCACTCACCAGATGGCAAGTAAATGTGACATCTGACATTACACATATTTTGATCCTTCTCATAATATTATCATCTAACACTCAAAATATCTATACTGCATTACTCAACACACTGGTGGAGTTCTCAGACAAAACTCTTACAGAAAACTTGATTTTCTGGGATTAACTGTACAGATTTTAAACAGTAAAAGAAGTGTTAAGTCAGATCATCGCCAAGAGCATACCTGCTTACTTACAATACAAACAGAGAGAAGGGAAGAAAAGGTTATCTTTTGTAAAATTTCAGCCAGCATTACTAGCAGCCTCCAACATACTTGCCTAAAAATCTGGAGAAATATCCCTTCCGACAGCCTAAAACTTAGCTATGGTAGGATTCTGTTGTGCTTTAACCACAGCCAGCAACTAAGCACCACGTAGCTGCTCAGTCACTCCCCCCCACCCAGTGGGATGGGAGAGGCAATCAGGGGAAAAAAAGGTAAAACTCATGGGTTGAGTTAACAGGACAGAAAGGCAAAAAATAGTAACAACAATAATAAAATTACAGTAATAAAAGAATTTGAATACAGAAAACAAATCATGCACAATGCAATTGCTCCCCACTCACTGATCAACTCCTCCAAGCTTCTATACCAGACATGGTGTCACATTGTACGGAAAATCCCTTTGGCCAGTTTGGGTCAGCTG